>JALLPE010001015.1:0-13414 GCA_036940025.1 Conticribra weissflogii | reverse complement strand
CAGCTTCGACTGGGGCAACAGGAGGTTCCGCACCACAATCTGGCACTTCCGAAGTCTGAATGTAAGCATTCGGCCAAGACGTCAACATGTTCAAAGGGACCGTCACATGCTCCACGGGATGCTCAAACGCAGTCCACATTGTGTAACGCAACGGCTCATTTGCCGGTCCATTTGCAGAGATCAAATGACGATGGAGTGGATAATGAACAGCACCATCGCAATTCATGATGGGCTCTCCAGTTTCGGGGTTGATCGACCATATTGGGCCATGGCCCACTCCTGGTCCCCACGGCATGGCGATTTGAACTCCGGGATCGTCGTTGTTGAACCAAGTGGCGCTCGTAGCATCGTCCGGGTTGGGTGTGACATTGAGATTTTGAGTACCCGGTAAGAAGGTCTGCATGCCAGAAACTTTGTTGGCGGTGTACAACGCCATCTTCGGTAATTGGAAAGAGTGCAATCAACGAAAACGCGGTTAGCGGTAAGTCGTTCAATCCATAAACAAACGCAGTGTGAAAGAAACTGAAATTCTTACATGAATCTCTCCAAAAGGATGGCCATTGTGGTATGCATCAGCGTCAGCATCTTCACGCAAAGTCCAGTGTTGCATATACATGAGATGCTTTCCGTCATTCTCCTGAATCTTCATGCCAGCGAAGTTGTAAAATTCAATATCATCGAAAGCCTCTCCGAACGGCTCATTGCATCGCACCCAGGGTCGGCCCTCCATGTATGGTCCTTCCATTTTGGTGACGGGTCCAGATTCCATGTCGGTGATAGTTTCCTTCAAGGCTTGTTCTGTCACCTTCATGTAGACCATCACAGCACCGTCTGGTCCAGCTTTGAACTCATCTTTATTGCCATCAACCCAGAATGGAACCGCTCGGTTAGGAGTCGAGACAACGTATGTCTCCCAGTGTCCATCCTTGAAAATCCCATCGTAACTGACATCGAGGAGTACTCCACGTGCGAGCTTGATGGCATGACGTTCGTTCCTGGCCAAAAGAGGAGCTTTGTAAGTTTCGCCAGGGGCGATTTGGATGATGGTGTGCTCCCAGTTTCCAATGGTCCAGGTAGGAGATTTGCCAATTTTACACTCATCGTCAGCAAGCTTTAAGAAAGAAAAAATAATTTGGCGATTAGCGTGCAAATTGGAGTATCCTTTGAGTAAATTGGCGTAACGGAACGAATGATAAATCAATCAATTGCTGTTTCCTTACCGTTACGACAATGTTATCATCAGGGTGCCACGGGGGAACGCCATCCAAGGTTTCTCCCTCTTGTTGAAGACTGACGTCCATGAGGCATCCACTGCTAATGCCATTTTTCCTACTTGAGCGCTTTCTTCCTTTGTCAGACTTAGAATGCTCTTCTTTTATATCTGGTTCTACGGCGCGGAAACCTGCAATAATGATTAAGACAAAATTCATGGACAACAATGTAATTAGCGGGAAAAACATTAATACTAAAAGGACACAGGGCATGGTCTGCAGCCCTTACCGTTCCCCCGTACGTAGCTGTGACGGAAACAAACCGAAGAGATTGCACCATTCGAGATCATTAACGGTTTAAATGTTTAGTAAAAATGCAGAGTATATTGTGATTCAAACTCACCCGCTGAGACCGAAGGAAACGATCGAGAAAAATGATGCTGCACAATGTTTCATCTTGCTGTTGTTCGAGAAGAATGCATAAAAAGTTAGATCTCCGCTGGGTGAAAAATATTTATTCCCTGTTCCGTTCGACTGTACAGGCGCACACAACCCAATAATGCATGCAAGAATAAAGAGCAGCATTCCGAGTCAACTTCGCTGCCTTGTGCTAGCTTCGCGCTCTATCTAAGTGGGAAACTATTGCGCAGAGCCCTCCCCTCGAAACGTGCGTTCTGAGGTCTGAAGTTATTCTCCAGCGTTGATCATGCGTGTGCTCCAACCCATCCTCGACGACACACACCTTTTGATTCTTCCTTTTCAAAATTTATGCTTGTGATTTATGACTAAGGTCGGAGACTCTGTCTTGTCATGCCAAATACACAGCTAGCTGTGAGATTGAATATATTTTATATTATGGTACCGTAGCGTGAAGAAGTGTGAAAGGATCGATGCAAGAACAAAACAACGACCGCCTGACAAAGAGACAAAATAATGACAAAAGTGGATCACTGTGGATTGTTGGTGGTTGGTGTTCAATTTTTAATTTTTGATACGAGGTACGAATACCTACCATACCACAATACTGTGACACCCTATCTTTTTACGTCCACAAGAATTCTTTCCACCATTATGCGAAGGAAAAATCTTTTTCGACTCTTTTTGTTCAGAACAAACTGGAATTACAAACTGCCCGCTATTGTCATAATAAACGCGGGAAGATTTCAATTGTACCTCCAAATTGCTTCTTTACAATGTAATATTGATGTAAAGTTGAAGAACACTTCTTCATATTGTACTCCCAAAACCTAGTGTAATTTTTCTTTGGTCAGTTTCTGAATTTTTTGTAAAAAAAACAAACACTTGCATTAAAAATTTCTATTCCTACATAGAAATTGACTGGAGAAAATTTTTAGCGCAATATTTTTGTGTAAGATCAAATCCATAATGCCACTAGTGAGTTTTTATTTATCAATTCACAATATCTTTCAACTTACTACACAAAAGAAACATTCCATCTTTGGGGAAAAGAATCTCTGTTTGATTCGTATTCCTTGTTCCTAATACCCCAGTTTTATCATCTAGCTAGTTTCTTTTTGAACTGAGACAATGACATGGAGTAGATGCTGATGATTTTATGCCAACATGGACAAAAGCTGTGTTCTTAAATCTTGGTTTCTATTTGGAATCATTTGAATATAATAATTACAGGTTAAGTTTTGTCTTTTGTCATAGTTTTAGTCATGAATAATTTCTTCTCTGTGCTTAAGCATGTGTCCTCAAATTGTTGATTAAAATGAGTGTTTAAGAGAAGAATATGAGTTCCTCTGCTTTTTCTCAATACACTTTGATTCTAGGGTGTCAGCAAATTTCTAGTTTGCTCCAAATATGATGCATTGATGTAACTGGGAATCAAATAAAGATAAATGATGAAGTAGTGAAGAAAAATCTTTATCAAATTTTGTGGTCATTTAGAAATGTCAAGCTATGATTATCATTCTATAACTCAAAAGATAGATCATGTTTCTATATTCAAAGGACTTGGTTAGAGAATTAAAAACTGACATCTAGATTTTCAATGACAATATCTGGAGTCATATGTAGGGGTCTTGGAATCTAAGAATTGGTTCTGACAACCTGAAGCTTGAAACTGCCTCTCCCTGAATTTTATTCTCTCTGCTGATTTTTTGGAAGATTTGGTACTGTGGGATGGTTTGTTCAGCACAATGGTTGCCAGCATGACAACCACTGATGAATTGAAAGCATATGGGACATCAAGATTGTTTTGAAAGGGATATTTCATTCTTGAATGAGATTGTTGGGAATAAATCCCAGATCACAGGTACTGATTTTGCAAGTTTGGATCCATATATGGTTATGCCACAAATAAAGCAGTTTGGCATCTAGTAAGGTTGTCCTGTGTGTTGCCTACAACATACAATACATTTCAATCAATGACTGACTGCATTGCTCACCTACTGCATTGAAAGGCATAACCCAAGAGTATACCAATCCTATGATAAAAGTAATATTTGCTGATACAAAGGAAGAAGAGGAACCCTTTCTACTAACATCAACAGAACCCAATTCAATCAATACTAACTCTAATTGTAAATATCTATTCTTCTATTAAATTATCCTCACAGTCTAAAATAAACAACACAACTAATAACTAATAATTTATGGCAATTGTATACAACTTGTTGAGATTGAGAATCAAAACAAATTCAAACTGGTCAACAAAGGTTAGTTGCATGTTTTGCTGATTTGTTTTCATTACAATTACTTTGGTACATCCAAGTCATCCAATATTGCAAGAAGGTATATCTTGTGAAATTGGATTTCTCGATATGTTTGGTTTTTGTATTCATGAATACCATAAGGGTTGGTACAGTTCATTCACCACCTACCATGGGTCTTTGCAACTGGGGTGACTGGAACAATTTGTTGGAGTTTGTTGTCCTTGAAGAAAATATCGACAAGTACAAAATGATCGTGCCCCTTTCTTGAGATCTTTCTTAACACCGGAATACCAAACCATGTCAAAAGTTGTTCCATTCACAAGAATGGTAACCACAGCTGATTTCATCATCACTACTTCCATTTCTCCTTGCCTTCTACTTTTGCACAATCAACATGCTTTAAACCAACCAAATTTTCATCTTCATCTTTGGAGATATTGGCAGAATTTGCAAGAGACTTGCCAGATGAGGCATTGCAAAATTATTTACCCAATTTTTGGGTGATTATCAAAGAAATCTCCCAAACCACCCTGTGGATCAATGCAACACAGAGTGGGATGATTGGTTACACCAAAATGCTTAATGCTTAGAAGTAAAATACTCTTAGTAGTCTTGATGAAGTGGTGGTGAGTAGGTTAAGTTCCATGCCAGTTTTTGCCATCATGGCAACTTTTTTGAACTTTTTAGATTATTTTTGCTGCACCCACTTGGTTCTGTGGGAGCCATAATATAATTGTTATTGCTTAAACCTGTATCTTTACAGTCTGTCCCCAAACAGACAAGCAAGCCTTGCTCGTCCAGGGGGTGGACAAGCAAGAGACATTTTAAGCTTTAATTGTCTCTAGCTTGGCCTTTTGGCCAAGCAACAGACATTTTAAGAGATATCTTTTACTGATTCTCTTTTATTCATTTACTCATCAAAGATTTGGAATCTTCATCTTTCAACAGCGTTTTTTACTTATACAATTGGTCCCTCAATTCTTCAAAAATTGCTGGAATATGGACCATCAAAAATTAGTGCCGGATTGATTCAGAATATATGGACCCTGTTACTCAATATATTCCTTTATATGTCTGATTTTGATGTGAACACAAAAAAAACATGTCAACAAAGTGTTAGTGATGCATCAATTTTTCTCTGGTGGATCCATCATCAGATGTCAAAAAAAGTGGACGAGCAAGGGTGATATCTTTTTTGGATCATTTAAAAGTGGGCGAGCTAGAGACATTTTAAGGGGGTTTCCAGATAGGGGTTAAAAGACAAAGGGAGCAAATAAGGCCAATATTTTGATAAAAACCTGGTCGTGGAACACACGCGCTTAAAAGAGGTATCGTACAGTAGTACCAGGTGGATAGGACGCGAAGATGGATTTTCTTTGATGAGAAAAGCGTTCGTATTGTAGCGAGTGCGACTCGATATTATGTAAATAATAATATATTTTATGGTACATATGATATGTTTGTGGGGTAAATATTTAGTTCCTCAGTCTCATATGTCCAAAGAACAATAAAATTAATCGCTAAAAAACATCGCCTTCCAGTCTTCCTTTGCGCCAAAAAAACTATTGCGTGCCAACCCCGACCAGCAACACCAACTTGATGGCTGTGGCTTCAAGCACTCACTTTGCGGATTTGCTCAGAAGTTCTCGCCTCGACACCCTTGGTGGAGCCTTTTGTTTCATTGGGGTTCGAGCAAAGGCCCGTGGATTTTAACATTTTCATTTGGCAGACAAATGATTTCAAATCACTATATTTTTCAAAATATCGGAATGTTATTTTCATTTTTCAAGAAGAAGTGAGTAGCTGAAGGATAGCGCCAGTCAACATGGACACAGCGAATGCTCGACCGCCACCACCGACGGTGACATTTTCAATGTTGGAAGCGGCAAGTAAAATAGATAACAATGGCGCAACATCATCAATGAAGGAAACCCTGGCGAACCAAGACGAAGACGATTCTTTGATAGCGGAGATCGAAGAAATTCAGAGTGATGAATACGAATTGCCTTCAAGTCCGATAATCACCAAAGAAATGTTTGATGCAATATACCCGGCTTTGCCTACAATGAAAGAATTGGTAAGATTGGTTCACAATATCTTGACGTTGAATACTATTCAATCTCTCCAATGCATTCATTCCAATATCGTACTGCAAAGGATGCTGCTTTAGAAAAGTTTGAAAAAGAGCAACAAAATTCAAAAGAAACAGCGTCTCTCATCCCCACAAGCAAGACTGCACCTTGGATGCGTAGCCCTCCGACGAAACGGAACAACAGTAATGCATCCGCGAAACCTGAAAAAACGAACGAAAAGGTTGGTGATCGTTGGTTCGTCGACGATTCGGAGTTTGATTCCAATAAAAGAAATTGAATACGTAGTTCAATTATTATTTTGCAAGAGATGATGTCCTCGGCAATTTCAAATCGACACACGATGATATCACTTGCCACAGTGGATTGATTGCATTGCAAAGCATCTTCAATGCCATTCAATGCAGCTTCCCTCAATTTCAATTAGCGATTATCGTCACTCTTCTGTCAAGTTCATCAATGCCTCATTATTGTTGTTTGTCCCAAGTACTAATGTTCAACATTGCTTCAAATGTATCCTCAACATGAGAGCAGGCAATGCCGATAAAAGTATCACTAGAAATAGCTCAAGAACCTGTAGTAAGACTTATATATATTGTCGAAATCTCCCCGATCTTGGTAGCATTGCAGAATTTGTGGTAGTTAGAGAGTGATGCAATAGATACATTTTATACAATTATAAATGGTATACCAATTATGGAAATCTTGAGATAAATTCGGGATTTTCCGAGTAACGAGGAGGAGCGAAAAAGAACTGGTTTGTTTGCATTTGACGAGGAGAGATAATATGGTTTCTAATCCGTCGGTTGCACCCCGGATGGGATGTTAAACACATTCAAAGTGAACGCAACATAAGCATAATATCCGACGATAGCATTGATCTCCACCAAAACCGAATCTTTCCCATCCAGCGCTTCTTTCGTCCGTTTGTAAGTGTCATCCGACACGGTGAACGTCTCGAGAAGCTCTGCAGTGAATAGCACTATTGCCACTTCTCTTTCTTTCGATTTGTCGCTTTCACCAGACACGGACTCGATACCTTCATCATGATCCTTTTCCAAAGCCGGAATCACAAACCTCTCGACATTCTCCAAAGAGAATTCTACTGCCTCTTTCCCGCCCCCATTGCCAACCATCCCCTCCATCTGAGACAGCAACCTCCCCCTAGGAATGCTCTTGACAACCTCCATCCCGATCCCCGCCCTCCTCGCCTCCCCAACATGAATATCAAACTCCCCCTCGCTCTTAAACCTCGCACCCGTCAACAGGATCACCAACTCGGATTCCCTCTTGCTCAAACTGGTCTCGTAGCGGCACACCCTCCCCAGCTCTTGTGAGGGCATGGCGATGGACGGGACGGCGAGCCAAGGGCCGAAGGGACCGGAGAGGCCGGTGTTGGGGCGGGATCGGAGAATGGATTCGCGGAGGGACTTTTGGGCGGGTGTCATTTCGGTTAGGGGAGGGCCTGCGTAGCGGGGCTGGAAGTCGGTGGAAGTCGGAAGGTAGATGTTGTCATTGTCGTCGTTTTGTTTGGAAGAGACCGATTGGTCTTGTGAATGTTTTTGTCTTTTTGCTTTATTATCGTCGTTTTGGATGTCATCTTTATAGTTGCCGTTGCCGTTACCGCTGTTGCTGGCCATGATGGAATAGTTGGAAATGCGGTTGATCGCGGCGGATAGGATTGTAGGAAGCTGAGATTTGCGAGTAGCTTTCAGGATGCGATAGGTCGCGATTGAGTTCATGAGCAGGGCGGCGCAGAATATTGAGACTTTCACTTCATTACCTTCCAGCGCCAAAATATGGGACTTTTCACTTGTCGTAATAATATTAAGTGTTCTATTACGGTATTGTACAATAGCGTACTTTGCTATGGTGAAGAAGTTTAGTACGTGAGTATGATCTCGAAAGTCAAAAAGATCGCTTGCAAGATCCATCTATTCTGACAAATAGTACCACCCCTAGCACAGTGATAAAAGTAAGTAGGTACCATATTATTTATCTCAATGCTACTACTGCCATGATTTTTTTCGTTGTAGTAGTATTATTCATTTTTCACAATAGTACTATTTTTTACGTTCAAAATTTCTTTTTTTCAATTGAGACCATGTTGTACATGATATCCTCTATCACTACACTACTTCAAGTGACGTGTCTTGATGCCACGACAATTTTATTGTTTTCTCCAGAAAAAAATAGTCACCAATGGGAGTTTTTTTCGCACAAAGGGAAGATTTCGACCATGAAACATTCAACGATGAGGAATCAGCAAAGATCGGCTACCCCAAGTGTTGCCCTACAATCGATCTTTTGCCTATTTCTGCTGTCTTTAGCTAAATTTTCATTGAGCTTCACCACTCCTCGCTCGTCTCCTCGAGCCATTTTCGTACATCCCAGCTCCAGATCAATCATCAGACGCAGCGGCAGTGACAACAACTTGGCTCCGTCTCTCTCTTGCCCGCCTCCCCTCCTTTCGTCGACATCCCTAGCTGCTGCTGCTGCTGCTTCTCCTGCGACATCCACGTCAACCCCCACACCCTCCAGCAGCGCCCGTCCAGTAGAACGAATAGCCATCATAGGGGGAGGCATCGCCGGCCTCACCACCGCCCATGCCCTTCGATCCAAACTCTCTCCTGCCAACAGCGGGGGTGCCACTCCCATCAAAATCGATATCTTCGACTCCCGCGAGGGATTCGACGAAAAGTCCGGATCGGGGATCCAGCTTTCCGGGGGGTTGGTCGCCCTGGAGAAAATTTCGCCGGAGTTGCGTGTCAAGGTGACGGAGGCAGGTTTGCCTTTAAAATCGGTTGAGTCGCGGTGTCGTCCTTGGTTTGAAGGAAATAACTCCAAAAATGGCGATGGAAATCAAAATAATGGAAGAGGATGGAAGATTCTGGAATTGGACGTTCAAAATGCCATTCGGGAGAAAGCAGAAGCCGAAGCCGTCAAGGCTGCCGAAGCAGTAGAAACTGAAAATAACGATGCACAAGAGTTTGATCTAGTGACAGATGAAGGGGAAGTTTTGGCCTACACAATCTTACGTGGGACATTGCAACGCATTCTCTACGAAGAGCTGGTGGATAAATATGGAGTGGATGTTCAATTTCAGAAAAGTCTTTGCGGAATTTCTTTCTCGTCAGAGGAGGAAAGCGATGGCAAAAATGGGATCACTTGCCAATTTTCCGACGGGGGAAATTCAGGTCCCTATGATATGGTCATCGGTTGCGACGGCGTCAAATCGAAAGTGAAAGAATACGTCGACTGCGGAACCACGGGCACGTCCGAAAAATCATCGTCATCGTCGGCAATTTATTCGGGAATTAGAATTACTTTTGCCGTTCAAGAGGGGGACGAAGCTACAGATCCTACCAATGTTGAATCGGACGGAGCCCGTTTCACTCAGGCGTTTGGCAATGGCGCCTACGCTCTCACGACGTCATATGGAGCGGGGAAGGGGCGGCCTATTGCTCGTGGAGCATTTCTAGTGTATGGGGATGAAAATTACATTGGACCTTTTCCAAAACGGAAACAGGACACAAAGGGAGAATCCATCGCTACTCCAAAGGCGTCTTTGAATGAATCCATTGCACCGGCAGATGAGAATGCGGATTGGACACAGAACAACCGTGTGCCGAAAGAATACATCACGGAATGCATAGAATTGTTGAAATCTGCCGAAATGCCCGGAAATGATGTTTCCAACATAGTCCGCAATTCGGACCGATTTTTCGATTTGGGTGTTTACTTCCACAACCCATTTTCTTGGAACGGGTGGATCCGCGAAGTTCCAGATAGTATGAATGGCAAAAGTGGGAAGTTTTGTGTTCTTGCTGGTGATGCTGCACAGTGAGTTCTTCACTTTTTCGAATACTTTTTCTAGGAAATAAAATTATACTTTCTCATTTCTTCATGCTTTTACAATGTGATGACATCGTAGTGCCATGCCACCGTTTTTAGGTCAGGGAGGAAATCAAGCCATGCAAGAGTAAGTTCCTTTCATTGTATTTTTGCAACATTCAATAATGATACTTGTACCTACGGACTTATTACTGGCTACCATTACCGTTCGAAGTGCATATATGCTGGCGTCCAAAATATTTGAGTACAACAGTCAAATTCAAATGAGACAAAATAGTGCATCTATTGGTGGCGGTTCAGATGAGGCACTAGTTGAGCCGAATTTGAAATCATTCCTCAAAGAATACGAGCACAGAAGATGGCTGCCAACAACGAGTATCACAGCCAAAGCGGCACTGTTGGGTGAGGCATCGGTGAAAATAACTTGGCGAACATGGTTTTGTTTTTGTTGTCTGATTACTTCTTATTCCTTGCATTGAAAACAACTGCCATTGCCAGGATATTTGGAAATTGGAAACGGCATTTTCGGAAATTTCAGGTGAGAATTAAAATATTCTTATTTGCATCTTGTATGAGAAAATTTTTGCGACCGTATTTTCGATAAATCCTCTTCTGATTTATTCTTCGTAACTATCTAGGGACACTTTCTTTTTTGTGATGGTAAGTACATTTCTTTTCCATCGCGTCTCAACAGTGTTGAATTGTTGTGACAATAGCAAGAAGTTTTTAGCATTTTGCAAAATTCTCGAACATCTCATAAACCATATCGGAATTTCTCCAGGGGAAAATCGGTGTCGCCAAGAAAGTATTTTTGGATGCAGCTACGCCAAAGATGTGATCAAATTTAATATTATATTACAGGAAAATGCTAAATTCTCTATGATTGATTCACCAAAACCCTAACATCACTAAAACCTTCACTTTTTATGCAATCGAAATTGAAAAATCCTCGTACAACATTCTTTATTTCTCTTACATGATGTATTCAAATCAAAGTGCGTAGGAAATAATATTTTGCATTATTTGCTTTGAATGAAGGTTGAATCACAGAAACTACCGAAAAATGATTTTAGATGGAAAACAAACATCATACCTTGATCCAAAACATGTCCATGCTCACAATAAAGAGGATCAGGTATTGTATGCATGAATTGTAAATTATGATGGCAAACATGTCTTACAGAATTTCCATGGGGTGCAGGGTCCAACCCTAGAAGCTGAGCCCTCAAGGAGAGGTGTGGAGGGTAAAAAACGGTTGAAGCATTAGTGGCACTAGTGAAAGAGGATTTTATTTATTATCTGAACATTTATGGGAATTGATTGAGACCAATTCCATATCCCTGTTGATTGAGTTGCTATGTAATGCAGTCTATGCATCTGTCATTGATCCGTGCAACTGGAGCTTGTGGATACTCATGTGACAATATTCCCTTTGTTTGTATCCAATGTATGGATTAAAAATACCTTCAATTTTCCTCATTTGTCAGAAAACCCCCATTGTGCCTTGGTCCAATATATGTCCATGCCACAATACAATGGATTAGGCATGAATGATTCGAAAATAATCAAGTCCTTCAGGAAGACATGACTGAATCTCCTTGAGGTAGAGAGACCATCTCTAAAAGCTCAACATTCCTGCTAATTCCATGGTGAAAGACTATGTACCATGTCAGAACAAGGAGGTGCAGATCATAAACAAAGACAGGGATGTGAGGGGCAATGACAGGGAACATGGCCTTGATGAATTCAAAGTAGCATGGAACCCAATCCAGGCTGTTTCCTTCCAACCAAATACAAGAAGATCTTCAAGTTGGTCATGGGCTTAGCAGAGAGGAATCAAGAGGTAGCTTTGTTTGACAATATGACACAGACAAGGAGAATATGTCTGTCAAGGTAACCAGTTTGGGGAAGAGGAGGTAACAAACTTGAAAAATTGGGCTGACCAAGTAGAACCTTGCAAGGCCATGGACAGAGAACATTTTGAGACAACCAGCAACTAACTTGGAGGAACATAACATGAGGTTTCTACTGTCATCATGGTTGGACATGATCTGCAGATGCTGTTATGAGCCCCTGGTTGGGGTGTTTGATGGGGTGATCTGGATGGAGCCTGGTTCTGTGGACATGGTATCAAAGGTTCATGATGTATTAAAAATTATTGAAACCTTAGAGGATTGCATTGATTCTCTTAAAATGATGTGGGAGATTTTTGCAAATGATTATGTATCACTCTTTCTTGAGGTGCTTTGTATGTGGTCTATGCATCTGTTGTTGACTAGTGCAACTGAAACTTGTGGATAATCAGGTGCAAAAACTCCCCGTGCTTGTACCAAATGCAAGGATCCAGTCTATCTCAAATTCACAAAAGACTATGATTGCAGATATAAAGACAGGTGCATCCCAATTCTCTCACCCCAGTGGCTAATAATCTATTTTTTGTACTTGAATCTTTATTTTACACCTTGGATTAGTTGATATAGTTACAGAACTTTTGTCCTTTTTTCTCATTTTCTTTGCACAGCTCTGTGCTCTCAATACCTACCTGCAGCTATTGAACATAAATTGTATTTTTGATCACAAAATGTTTTTCAAGCATTGAACCAAAACAGGATAAATGATTATTATCTAAAAATGCACACTGTGTTATATCTGAAACATTGCAATGATTGATTTTGCCCCAAAAATAAGATACAAGTGTACATGTACATTACTAGGGAGATATTGATGCTGCAAAAACATTTCTTCCACTGTAAAAGATGTGGCATAAGATCTAGCAAATTTGTGGATAAAGTCCTTATTGTGGGTGCAAGTGTAAAATTTTCCTTTACCTCTGTAAATCATGATGGTAATCTTTCACACTTTTCATGGTCTATCATCATTTTTGCTCCAATTGCTTGATTGGAAGTGGTAATGCAAGACCATTATTAGTACCAATAAATTCACACAAATTTAAGCACCTGAACACAACAATTCAAATCATTTTCTTCTTCATATTTTAGAGGGATAATGACCTTTTTAGTGAGACAGATTGCATAGATTTTGACTCACAAATGACAATATCAAAAACATTGTGGCAATATTGCCCACAAGAGTGCACACATGCAAATGTAGTTTTTGCATTTTTTGTGGCAAATTCATTCATCGCAATGAACAGCCTTCAAAACAGCCAGATGATTGGCTGCCTTTGGGTGCTTTGGTTTTAGTAAATTTGTTAGCAATAATTATGTTGTCTTGCATGATCACTTCTGATCATGTTGTTCAGAGCAATGATGACAGACCATCTTTAAAAAATGTGTCCAGAATAGCAAAAATTGATACTTGCCTCCACTAATGCGAAAAACTAAGGATCAAATTGGCACATCCCTGCTTTTTCATTCCCTGTCTCGTATGGTGTAATGTAGCTAAAATATTATAGCAGGAAAGCAAAAATTTATTGTGAAAATAGCGCGAATTGAAAACTCGCTAGTACGAGTTTTGCGACTCACCCAAGCGGTCGATGGGCTTGCGGAAGCTGTCGTGAGCAAAAAGGGGCTTCTACAAGTTTATTACTACGTGATGCGAGAATATGACAGTCTCG
>JALLPE010001014.1:0-13421 GCA_036940025.1 Conticribra weissflogii | reverse complement strand
AAAGGACATGTCCCGGACATGTCCTGTGTCCTCAAATGTGTCCTCAAATTTCCAGAGGATGGTACGGGCCATTGCCAACTAAGCATCAAGATATGGGCACAACAGATTATTATTTGCATCTATCATAAATTGAAGCCCTTAGTATTTTTCCTGTTCTTCATATTATCACAAATAATGCATGCAGGATGATTTCTGATTATACGCTTCACTCAAAATATTGAAAAAAGTGATTTTGCTTAACAAAATAATATAAAATTATACTTGATCTATCAGAACACGGTGCTTTTGAGCCAACATGCTCTCTTTTGCCCTCTGTCGCATATCAGAGGGCAGCAGACATTCTTGCCTTGCGAGAGTACAATATACTCCTGCTACAACATTGTTTTTATGAGCATTCCATTTTTGTTGACCAAAAAAACAATAAAAATCAATTGACAATTAAAACTACTTCCTGTCGGAAAATTACAATTTCACTACGACGCAAACTACCAAAAAAAATTCAGACAAAAAGCAGAAGAGACGTGAAAATAAAGTGGATGGATCATTGTCATGCATGCAATCCATTGTATGACCAATCTAAAACACTCCTTCATCATTTAGTAGAAGCAATGCCTCGTTGCGGGCAGTACACAAGCATCATTTCGCATGGATTTGAATTGTATCACTTGATTTTCTTCATCTTAGGGTGCTGGGCATCAAACCGGTCCCTCCTCATCCCGAAAACGTCAAACTAATCGCCTGATATGTGCCTAACCAAGACCCAAGGATTCTTTTGCATTGGTATGATATGTCTCAATTTCCCTAATCATTGAAATACGGATTGTTGCTGGAATTGGAGTAGTCATCAGAATCGTCATCATATTCTTCATTTTGTGTAATGTTTCCTCCAACTGCGCCCTGAGATTGCCCTCCACGAGAAACATACGTGCTCGAACAGCGAACAATCGCTCTTCCTACGGAGCCTATCCAGTCGTCCTTTCCTTTTTCATCGTCTTCGTGAAAGAAAACAGATCCAGCCTTAAATTTGTGAAGAAGTGTAGAACAGACGTTTCAAAATATTCATTTTGATCTCTCACCTGCGTACAGTAAATATGTCGTATCCGGTGTACTAATTTCAAAGCTGTGTTTTTTGTGAGATTTTAAATCCGCTGACTTAACAGTTGTGCATCTGCTCAAATCGATCATGCCGTGGGGAGCTTCATGTGGGGTCTTCGCAAAAAAGAGACGAGAACCCTTGAGGATGAAGTATCTTCTGCGCCAATCCTTAGCGATGAATAAGAATATCGACGGCGAGAGGAGTAATTTTAGAGTCAGAGTGTCTAAACTCTTTAACAAAACTCCAACTAATTGTACTCTGCCGAGTAAAACCTGGCCAATAGTGCAATGATCTCACCCTCAACCACATTGATTGCTTGGTAAGGTAACCCTCAAATTCGGCTTTATCTGTGTCATAGGCAACCCCTGTTGCGGCATCAATGTATGGCGGTCGTGATAGCCTGCTCATGGTTGGAAGCATTCGATAGCTGGAGAAGAATAAGCAGAGAGAGATATTCTCTTGGTATTATATTATTCTGTGCGGGACGGGCGATTCAAGAGATATCTCCATAAAATTGCGGGAATGTTTGTAATAGGAAAATCCGGGAAAGGTGTTGTCACCAGACAGACTGATTTAGTGATGGCTTTCATATTTTTTGTTCTTCTTCGCAGTCATCATCACGATATTGTATGCACCGAGACCATTCAAAATATTGGCAGTGTGTGAATTTTAAAGAAACTCAAGTCTCAGCCAGAAAAGCAAAGCCCAACAAAACAATACACGATCACACCCCTAAAAAACCATAATACTTCTCTGAAGACAACTCCGCCACCAATCGAATTCGGCTCCTTTTTTCTAGTGAAAACTTATAAATTAATCATCGCTGTATCGTGTGGTAGCGCTCATACTGTAATGGCACTGGCGCTCATTCTTTGCACCGATCCAGAATAAGAAACATATTATTATGAACTGCAACGCGACAATGAAAAATGCACTTGTCGCCGCAATAATTGTCCTGTTGAAGACGACTCTGGCGTTTTCTCCATCTCGTCATCTGCCAATCAGCTTGCTAACGCAACAAAATGGACTTATTGCCAGATCTAACACGCATATTAATTCTATGGTTTCTGACGATGAAGCAGAATTGATGCTGAACGAATTTTACGATGGAGAGGATGACGATGTTAACCTGTCACCGAAGCCAAACAAACAACCCATCCGACGGTTCAAACGCCCTAAAAAGGTCCCCCTCATAGCAGTAGTGGGACGTCCAAATGTTGGAAAGTCCGCCCTCGTAAACCGCATTGCCGGGACACAATCGGGAGGGGCCATCGTTGCAGATGAGGAGGGAATCACCCGCGATCGGACATACCGCACAGCAGAGTTTTTGGGAGAGACCTTCCAGCTTGTGGATACAGGTGGATTGGTATTCGATGACAACGACGCTATTTTTGCTAAGGAAATTCGCGAGCAGGCTATGATTGCAATCGAGGAAAGTTCGGGTGTAATTTTGGTTGTAGACGGACAGGCCGGTCCGACGGCCATGGATGAGCAATTGGCGGCGTTTCTTAGGAAAGAAGTCTTGAAGAAGATGCCTGTGGTATTGGCGGTAAACAAATGCGAGAGTGATAAGAGCGGAACCTACATGGCCTCGCAATTTTGGGGCTTGGGACTTGGAGAACCATTTGCAGTGTCTGCTTTGCATGGCGTTGGAACCGCTGATTTATTGGAGAGCATGTTTGAAGGGATTGTTGAAAAAGGTTCTGCAATCAAGGGATTCGGAACAAAAGTGAAGGAATTGGAGGCTGCACAGCAGGCTTTGGTGGCACTTGATAAGGGAATCGCATTGGAAGGTGAAGATGAGACTGATGTCTTCCTTCGGCAGTACGGTGTAGGCAGAGATAGCGAAGATGTTATTCAACGCTACGAGGAAGCTATGTCTGCATTTGATGATGTTCCTAATATGGTAAGAAAATTGTCTCTTTTCATTTGTGAAGATGCACCATTAATATTAATATGCACACTATTCTTTTTGATCTATTTTCAACATGATATCAGGAGGAAATCAATATTGCAATTGTAGGTCGTCCGAATGTTGGTAAGTCTTCGCTCCTCAATACTCTCTTCGGCTCCAACCGTGCCATAGTGAGCGATATTGCTGGAACCACACGTGATTCAATCGATGCTATAATGGAAAGACCACCTCCTGCAAACGATCCCGATGGTCTCCCCACAATCTACCGTTTCGTGGACACTGCTGGAATTCGTAGAAAGGGGAAGGTTGAATTCGGACCTGAGTTTTTCATGGTCAACCGTGCATTGCGCGCAATTCGACGTGCCGATGTCGTTCTTCTCGTCCTGGATGCAACCGCGGGTGTTACAGAGCAGGACCGCATTTTGGCACAAAAGATTTCAGACGATGGACGTGCTTGTGTGATTGTTTGCAACAAATGGGACGCAGTGATTGACAAGGATTCTAGCACATATGATCGATCAGTGAAGTATTTCCGTGACGAATTGCCCCAAGTTCGTTGGGCGCCCATTCTTTTTGTATCTGCTGCCACTGGTCAGAGGTGTGGAAAGATTTATGAAGCAGTAGACTCTGCCGTACAAGCTCATCGGCGAAGGATCTCCACCTCCGTTCTAAATGAGGTGTTGCGCGACGCCATTCTTTGGCAGCCGCCCCCGGCACGTAGGAATGGAGCTCAGGCAAAGATTTACTATGGCAGCCAGGTTTCAACTCGCCCTCCTACCATGGTGATATTTGTAAATGATCCAAAACTTCTGAATGACAACTATCGCAGATATCTCGACCGTAAAATGCGCGAAAGTCTTGACGGTTTTGAGTCTACACCGATTCGATGGATGTTCCGTGGACGGAGGGTGAGAGACGTCACTAGAAACATGAACGGTGACCCTGGCGATGGTGGATCTGGCACCAGTAACCCTTTCCCACATGCCATTTAAGTGTCTGGCTTCTTAAGATATAATCTGTAAGACTACATATCAATCAACATCAAATTAGGCAAATAGAAAAATTAATGATAGTATTACAGTCATAAGTGCCCCCTGGTGTACTAATAATTTTTATTTTTTCAAGCATCACTGAAATACTAAGTTTCTGTGGGTCATTGGACGAAATGGCCATATTTTCAACTCGACCCTACCATTCCCTACCATTTGAAACAATGCATTCTTCGCGCCGACAGAAGTTGTTCGTCGCCGACAACTGTTGTTTTTGTTCACAGTAAAATTTTTGTTGTATGGAAAAATTTCTCCGCCTGACACCTGAATTCAAGGTCTCCAAACTCATTATTGAATCTCGGAAATGTTTACTTCCAAATAACGATAATTTTTCCAACCTCATTCAACAGCGTTCGGGTTTTGAATAACGACCAAAATGTACTCTTTCTCTGGAGAAACCTTGAGTGGTAAGACGTGTCTCATCACAAGTTACAAATAATGCGACGCAGAAGCAAGCAATTGACACATCGAAAATCAAAACGAGGTTTCTTACCAATATTTCGCGCTGCTTCGAACGTATCCGAAGGAATTTCAACTCATCATCTGGGTTCAGCAATGCTACAACGCTCGACGCCTTCGCCGTAAGATTTGAAAGTTCTGCGGATTGAGCAGTTGTTTGTTCCTTGTCTTCAAGCGTTGATTTGATCATTGCGCCTGCATTCAAAATAATTCAAAGAATTTCAATGAGTTGGCCACTGCCGAAAACCGGCTAGCATAGGTGTAGAAAATTGACATGAGTGCTTATATGCAAAGCACAGGTAGTCTCTGACCTTGACGATTCATGATCATGACACCTTCGACACCCTTGTGGGAGCTAATCCTGGCGATTGTTTCTTCCATTTCGGCAATGGTCGAAGGATCCGTAACTTCTGAAGTGCTCATTTTAGGATACTTATGATTTCGGAGGGGGGGTCGTCAGAGCTCGTCAGAGCAAGCGGTGAGTGCAATGAAAGATAGATAACGTTGAATGATAATCTTCTGTGAGGGTACTACAATAATTCAATGGACGGATGTTGTGTTGATGCTGAATGGGTCCGTTGCCAACTCTCCCAACTCCAGCCAACACCAGTCAAAAATTAACAGGGGATCGAGATGATGATTGATTGAGTCGTCGCTCAATTATGGTGTATATGGCAGGAGGGTCATGATAGTCGAGAACAATTCGGCGATAATTCTCATTGGCGTGTTGTTGCTGACAGTCGCAGAATGAGCGAATGCGTGGATTTTCTTGGGACAAAATTTTTTACTCTATTTTGAGACAATTATTTTATGGTATTTTTCCATATTACATATAATATATTGAAAAGAGCGTCGAAGAAAAGGCAACGAAATTTCCAATCATCGCCTGTGTTCGGTTCTCGAAAGAATCGCTAGGATATCCCTCTCTCTCACAACTCGCTGTTCCTGTCTGGGCGAGTCCTCTGCTGGTCTTATCCTTTCGCTTCTACTCAACATCTCATAAAAAATAATATCCGTCAATAAAAATAAAATTATCAATATCACGAAAGAAGTCATCTCCTCTCAGTTTCACAAGAAACAATAGCGTTATGAGCCTCCGAGTGATATCTCACCTGAATTCGCCTCCGGTTGTTGCAATTGCTGGAGTTGCAACAATTGCAGGACTGCCGTTCCTTGATGCGGCTTTATCTTCATCTGCATCGCTATCAGTTCTTAAGGCACTCAACGTTGCAGCCTTCGCGACCAACGTCGTCGCCGTCTCCGTTCCTGGCCGCCTCGATGGACAGCAAGATACGGAAATGCGGAAAGGCAGTTTGAACCCAACCAAACCAAATGCAGGCAAGCCAAACGAAGAGAGTGCACTACTCGATGAAAGCTCTTCGTCTGCCTACTTTCTCAATCGAAGTCGAACTCTTGTGAACCCTTCCGGTTGGGCTTTTGCCATCTGGGGTCCAATTTACCTTGGAGAAGCCGCATTTGTTGCTGCGCAGTTGTTTGCATCCGACGCAACTTCCATCGCCACTTTACTTCCGGCTGTCACTGCACCATTCGTTGCTGCAAACCTGTTCCAGAGTTTATGGTGTGCATCTTTCCGTCCATCTTACGGAGTCGGATGGAAAAAATATGTTAGTGTTGCAATGCTTGCAGGCACGGCGTACAGCTTGTCATCAGTGCATGCCGGTGGATGCGCATTGATGGCTGCAAATTCAACAATACCATCTTATCTGCTTTTGCCCATGACGGTTCATTTTGGATGGACAACTGCAGCAACTTTAGTGAATCTAAATGGATCATTGTCAGCTGATGATTCGACATCGCCTACCACCCTTACTGCAATGGGGCACTCTTCAGCTCTTTTGGCAACGGCCCTTGGAGCTGGCCTCACTATCGCACAATCAGCTCCTGCATATGGACTTACTTTGGCTTGGGCTCTGGCGGCTTGTGCTGACGGAATGACAAAACGAATTCCGGCTCGATCATCTGTGGAGGAAGAATCTCTATCCAAGGCGGCAAATGTGCAAAGGAAACTTTGTTTGGCAGGTTCTACATTATGTGCTGCCGCAGCTGCGTATGCTGCAGTTATTTAATTCATTTCAAAGCTATTGAAGCAACCGATATCATCAAAGAGCAATCTTCATCTGGAAGTAACACACCAGAAAATAGCGCAACGCTGTTATGCTTTCTCTTGAATTTTCTCAGATGTGGCTTAATAATTATACTAACTCTATATTCGACTTTACATAAATCCGCCTGAGTTTGATCACATTGTTTAGCTTAAGCACCCATAGCAATACCGCCGTCGACATTGAAGCAGTGACCGGTGATGTAATCCGCTGCAGGGTCGATAGCGAGGAACCTTGTCATTCCTGCAACTTCCTCGGGCTTTCCAAGACGTCCGAGAGGAATTCCCTTTGAAACTTCCTCCTGTGTATTTTTACCGCGTTCCGGTGTGTAGAAACGTAGTTTTAGAGGATAAATCTAGACTGCTCAAAAAAAATCAAGAATAAGATTTTGTTGCTTCACTTACGAGATACTCATCACTGAGCTTGGCAGTCATATCAGTCTCAATGAATCCTGGGCACAAACAATTCACAGTCACTCCACGCCCAGAGAACTCTTTCGCATTTGACATGGTAAGACCAATGACACCCCCCTTGGCAGCTGCGTAGTTAGCTTGACCAGGGTTTCCGATTTGACCAACAACGGATGAAATATTGATAACGCGTCCCTTTCTCTTTTTCGAAGCAATTTTGAAAAACGCCTGAGTTGTGTAGAAAACCCCAGAGAGGTTGATATCAATTACTGATTGCCATTGTTCTGGCTTCATACGCATGACGAGACCGTCCTTGGTAATTCCAGCATTGTTGATGAGAACATCACATGTACCGTATTCCTCGATAATTTTGTCAAACATTGCCTTGATTGAGTCAGGATTAGAGCCTTTGACATCGACGTTTGCCGATGATTTATGAAGTTTATATGAGGTATCAAATGGCATCAAAAGTTAAACAAAAATTTGTTAGAATATGAACATTCCGTCAATCCTTCATTTTTCATAAAAGCGCAAAAAAATAACCCAAGAAATATATTACGACTTGCAGATTCCAAAATCGGTGATGATAATGACGGTTTTCTGATACTTACAGTCGGCTTGCACAGCAATAGCATCTCCTCCAGCAGATTTAATTTCCTCGACACACTCCAAGGCGGCGGCCTCACTGCCGGCGTAGTTGACAACAACCTTTTGCCCAGCCCTACCCAATTCAAGGGCGATGGCTCTTCCTAGCCCACGAGATGCCCCGGTCACAAGGCACACCTTTGCATCATCGGCAACCATATGGAGCTGGGAGGTGGATGAAACACGACGACTTGAAGCAACGCTAAGCAGGGTCGCGGGGGCGAAGCCGGAAACGGCAGCTGCAAGTCCACTGATGATGAGTGAAACTAATTTCATGGTGAATCAAATTTCGTATGCTACTATTATATGATACCCTAGTTTGATTTCAGGACGAAAGTTGAAAATGCCTTGCGGAGATAAAAGAAAATGACACCCATTGTGTGTTTCAGGTGATGCGGATATGATGAATGGGGTGATTGCATGCATTGGATGGTTGATGAGGTGTGAAAACTCTGAACGTCATCAAAAGAGATCTTGTATTGTAAAAAATAATAGTGTATGGTATTTTAATCTAGTACGATACTACTCACCAAGATGACACGTCACACGTCACACTGCCATGATGTAAAAAATATTCAGATTTCGCGATCATCTTGACAGCGGGAGCACGGAGAGTCCATTGAATTTCTGTAAGTACGATACCTAACAAATTTTAATATAAGATGGACAAGAAAATGCACTAAAAAACCTCTTTCTCATGAAGGATAATGGAGATGAATCATATATTGACGAGATAGCCATTGTGACTATCTCCTCAGTTGGCCTTGTCACAAGTTGTGACAATGCAATTTTCATGTAACAACGCTTTCACAATAACAAATAAGCTAAAAAATTGTGACACTTAAATTTTCCCAAATATTGCATGGGGTATATATTGTATGGGGAACTGATCAACCATGGCATCTGTTCCTGCCACACGGCCATATTGGACAACATGAAATGGGCAAAAACTACACAACATTTCACCAAAAATATCAGCAGCTGCCCACCTGGTACCAGACCTCTGCACTAATTTGTTAGTGGCACCCCTTCATTCCTTCTGATGAATTGGTCAGTAGGCATAGGAGCAGGCTGCAGGTTTGTCCATGGTGGAGGGATTGATTTGATGATGTTTGCTGAAGGGAGAGAACATCTGTCATCTTCTTTTTGTGACATCATCATCAGGGCTCTCATCATGGGAAACCTCTCCCTTTGTGAGGTATGCAAGGTCTATGAAGCTTCATTTTCCACTTTGGTTGAATTGTCACAAACATTGACAAGGTTTGTACCTGTCATCATGAGGTTAAGAATTTGTGACAACTGGGACAGTTTTGTGACAAGAAGTCCAGTTCTCATGGTCAGAATGCACTCAGTTTGTGACAAAAAGACCACTGAAAATATTGATACAAATGATATCTCATCATGTATGATTCAGCTCCAATATAATTTTTCCCTCTGGTTCATGAACCTTTGATGTTGTCCTCGTATATGTTTTTAGAAATCATTCTTACAATGAATTTGATGAGGATTTCATGATAGTCCGATTCTTTCTAACTATTACATACTTGTGCAACAACTTCAGGGCAGGATCCCTCCAACTAAACTGAAAAATCAACGACCATGATCAAACAATTAATCTGCAGCATGCAATCAAGAATTTTATCAACATGATAGTGAAAACAGAGCCAAGATTTCATTGAGGCCATTTGTTGTTTGTGTGGATCTTTGATCTTTGGTCCCCAAAACTGAAGCAAGACGATTGCAATGAAAGGAATGATGAGGTGAAACTTCATGTATATGTGTGTTGTGTTTGGTCATTGTCAGCTTGAACTACTTCACTCTCCAGCAGACTTGAGGAACTTATTGTCAATTAATTGCCTGGCAAGTTTGTGATGAAAATAGAGCAATTTAGGGAAAATCTTGGGGACTTTGAACTGAAACATGAATTTCTGAAGAACCAGGTATGCATTGACATATGTGACCACCAAATGAAATGGTAAAACAAAGTTCAGCCAATGGTTAGTCTCTCAAACCCCTCTGAGGCTTGACAAAGTGTCAAAATGGTTGTTCTAACTGTCAACAGCACAAAGATTTTAAAAATCTCACTCCTCTGGCTTGGTATTATTGAAGATGGTGGTCTTCTCAATGCAATATTCCTTCCAACATCTTTTGCCTATTTTCCATCAACCAAGCAAAGTGCACCCCCATTGATATGAATGATATTAATGACATCCTTCAAACTCCAAAATTTACATTTGATAACATCAAGGATACTGGAGTTTTTAGCCACTTACCTCATGACCTTCTCCTTGAAGAAGTCAATGGAATCAGTGTCAGGGACATGGTTGATAAAAGAAGTTTTGATGATTGCAGCAGTAAAAGCACAGTGTTTCAGTTTTATGATTGCTTGTGAAACACATAGTCTACTGTTGGGCTAATTGTGATGGTCAAAATGAACTTTATTATAAAATATGCAATCCAAAAATGTGTTTATACTCCACTGGTCCAGGTTAGAATTGAAGAACTCTCTTATTGACCAATTTAATGAAAAAAAGACAGTAAATGGAATTTTTCACCAAAAATATGCTTCTGAAGCCTAAAGAAGACACAGTCTGAGACAATGATTCATCCAATTGGATAATCCAGAAGGGGGAAAGAGGTTGTTTAATTTCATTCCATTTCAAACTGGAGATTCCAATTTATGTCATCAAACCTTCCTTGATGCATTGGTAGAGTCATCAGTTGAAGCAAGGTTCATAAGGGTTTTCCCAGATATTTAATCCTAACCATCCACAACAAGCTGCCATAAAATCACAAGCCAATGTATTTAAAAATTACCCACATTTAATCATTTGTCACCTCTCTCAGAAATCACTTTGGGTGTTGCTTTGTGTAACAATCAAACAACCATTTAGTCAAAAAAGACTTCAGTAAGATTTCAGTCTGCAATTTACAAACTGGCATTGAATCTTCCCTGATTGATTTGTCCATTTTGTCTGTGTGAGATATTCTTTCTCAATAATTCCATTCTATCTCCACTATTGACTAAGATATTTGTAGGTTGTTACAGGTTACAGGGATTGTGCCTGCTTGGGTACATTTTCTGGAGTTGGTTCATTGTTGCTTAGTACTTCCAAAATTGATTTCTAACCAGCTGGATGGAATATTCTCATAGCATTGGTTTCTTTCTCATCTTCTATCCCATCAGCCCTGCTTTATTAATCACTAGGGGAATCAGAATGCCAAACAACTTTGATTAGCTATCCTTGAAGATCATTGTGAAAGTCCAGGATGAGAAAAAATACTATTTTGTTGGTGTGTCCAGTGTGAGTGTCATTGTCAGTTTTTAATGCCATGGTGGTACACTCACTTGCTATGCAGCTAACAAAGTGGGAATTTGTTCTAGTTTTGGGGTGAAAGTACTTGAGAAAAAACAGATGGAGTTTTCATTTTGCCATAATGGAAAATTAATTTCAATGGTTAAAAATATTTTAGTAGCTTAATGCAGGGATAGAAGTAAAAAATGACCTGTGATAGCTGGGAAAAAGCGAGATCAACAGCTGGAGATAGCAAGATCATTCACCCTTTGGGGATGGACTTTCATCATAGTTCCAATTTGGAGCTACTTGGCCTATCCCTCTGTACCAAATTGCAATAAACTCAGCAACACATTTTCATTTGTTAAGTATTATTTATATATAATAATTGATATGTATCATTTTTGCAGCAATAAATCCATTTAATAGAATTTCCATTTAAAGGGAATGATTTTTCTTCAATCCTTATGAACTTTGAAACATATCCCACAGTCCAGGGAATTTGGAGATCAGACACTGATCATACTACTTGCTAGAAACCCTGAAAATGCCAAGGGAGTATATTTCACACTCAGCTGAACATGCATTTGTATTTTTATCACCGATTCCCTTTAGAAGCCATGAAATATCATTAATGTGATGATTTGATTGATGACATAGTAAAATCCAAAATAAAAAAAACACTTGCTATGAATGACAATGCAAGAAACTGGGATGTAAATTGTCAAAGACTACCAATTCATAAAATTGTCTATTCCATTTTTAGATGATATGTGTTATATGTTATGATAGTTTAACAATGATACCACCAAGTCAATTTTCACAATTCATGGTGAAAGTGTGATTAATAGGAGAGTATCAAACCCTCAGGGGGTACTAAGATGCATATGTAAATGTAGAGTATTGTCCATGGCATTGATGCCAACAACTGGTCACTGCTAGAGCTTCCATTGGAATATATTATCAATAGTTGAGTCATGCTATTTCTAGCCATTAGCTCTTCCTTGGCTTTTGGAGCTGAGAATACAGAGAGAAATTCGATTAATACTTCAGCTTCTTTGTTGTTGTGTGGTAAAACTATATAATGTCTTATTACCAATTGGACATCAACTGTAATATCCTTGCAAGGTGCCTCTACTCTAATTGCTTAGTCAAATTTTTACTTCAATATGGCATACTCTCTTTCAATGCCACATTCTTTGCTGTCGGCCACTTTTTCTATGGGACTGCAACACATCACAGCTTGCTGCAAAGACACAATTGCTCACATTGGGGAATGGGGAAGAAATGAAATTTGCTTATATAATGATTGAATAGCACTTTTTTGACAACCCATGGGGTGTCAATGGAAACAGACATTAACAATGGCTGTGTTTTGGTCTTTGTTGCATTAAGTTTGATCATCAATCATTTTAAACAATGGGCTTGATATGCCTGGATCCAGATGGGCGCAACGTTTCTGCTGTCACCACTTGATAACTTTGGATGTATCATGAATCCATGATTGTCAATGCTGCATCTCAACTTACCATACCAAGTGATTTCCTCTTGGTAAGTTGATTTTGAAATGATAAAAAATGATTTGACATTTACAGCTAATGTTGCTGCAACATGTCTGCCTGGAAATGGATATCAACAGCTTTGTAATAACCTAATACTAATGATGTAGTGATGATGAGTCAATGTGGTGTTTGAAGAATAAATCCACAAACATCTACTTGACAAAGTTGGAGATCTAAATTACAACAGGCCAAATTCTGCCATAGACATCTTCACTGCACATGACATACACAATATCCTGGTGAAGACATTATTTGAACAATATATTTGATCCTCAGAGATTCTGATAATTCTCAATCCAGCAAGATGCTTATTCAGGGAAAAGTATATGTACTATCTGAAACACAGAAAGCCTTGTGGAAGTGCACAGAATGTAACATATGCTATGTATTGAATATAATAGTTATACAGAATAAGCCTTGTTATTGTTTGACATAAAAATTTCTAATAGATTGTAAATTGACCATCTACCATAGACTTGGATGATGCCTTATCATCACCAGTAAGACAGTAGGTTTCTTTTATTTATTACTTTTGTCATCCACAAAATTCTGCATACTTCAAGCAGTCTATCTGTGCTTGAATCAATACAAAATGTACAACACATGGTGTAGCCTCTTGGCAAGAAATGTAATGGAAGATAATCTTTAGAGTTCAGTTGAGTTTGAAAATGACATTACAAAGTAATTTGTTGTGCCTTTTGCAGCAGAAGGTGTGTGATTGGATAAAACCTATTATGGTGAAATAAACCAGCTGGAGATCACAGTTTGCACACATGCAAAAATTAGGTGGATCCAGAGTGTGAGACATACAAAAAAATCAAGGACCTCTCTTTATTTTTATCAGCTGTGATTGTTGTCATTTTTTG
>JALLPE010001013.1:0-13423 GCA_036940025.1 Conticribra weissflogii | reverse complement strand
CAATAGAGTTTCTCGCCGAGATTTTATAACTATCACGACCGGAGAAGATGCTGACACGTGCGTGGCAAAAATAAGGTTTCAATATATGGTGTAGTATTGTTCAATGCAGCATCGTAATATTGTGTGTTCACAAAAATATTTTGGTTTTGAGTGTATTTTTTTATCATTGCAGCACACAGAAACATACCATCTCTTGTATCGAAATCAATAACAATGATACTGAAAATCCAAAAATGATTATAAACTCTTTATTGTAATTAATTGTTTCTTTGATTAATTTAGCCCCCAATGAAACATAGCATTACGCTTTGGTTTGCATACGGTGATATTTCGTTGCAGCATACATTTTTCAATTTCACAAAATAACAAATTCTTAAAAAAATTCGTTTGTGATGATTTCAACTGATGTATCAATGCAGCAGTTATCATACTAATTATAACGAGTACTATAAAATTTAATCCCTAGCAAAATCAATTTGAGTAGATACAATGTTGGATGTGGGGAAGAAAAGGTCATGCTTTGATGCCAAAAATTAAAATACAACATAACAATGCAATCCGTTTCGAAGCAAATGCGCGATCATTCTAAAAGTCGTGATTCAATTGTTTGAGAAGAGAGAGACTCGTGATGATCATTCCCTCTAAAATGCTAATCTGATACTCGGATCGTCCTCTCGTGACTCTCGACGAAAAGTAACAACCACAACAACAATGGATTAACTTTACAAAAACATGAATTAGATACAAGATGAATGAAACTTATGAAATCGATGTATTGACACATCATCCGACACTCGTCGTTATAGGAACGAGCCCCACCAATGCATCCCGTGCCCGAGCTGCTTGATCATATTTCCAATGTGATCTTGAGCTTCTTCGAGTTGTTCGCGTAGATATTGCTTGTTCGCCCTTGGTTTGATGGCAAAAAGTGATGATTTGAGCTTGAGATAGCACGTTACTTTATTCTGCATCTTTAGTGTAGTTCTCGATGGATCGTCGACGCCGCCTTCGTAGAGTATTGACGTTTCCGTTTTCTTGTTGGTGATTGTTTCCGAAGAAGTTGAAGCAGCCGATTTGAAATCCATGGAGCCATTTCTTCCCTCAGGTTCGTCGAGAGTGACTGGGAGCACGCGGTATTTAATGAATCGCTGCTTAAATGGCATGTTGATATTGGCGTGCATCATGGTGCCTGTATAATTATTCTTTAGCGTGGGCGCTGAAAAGGAGATATTGTATTTTCTTGTTTTGAAGATTATTACGAAGCATAATGACTTCATGAAAACTATGCAGCTTTCAAATAAATTTCAAATTTCGAATTGATTGAAACTAGAGACTAGTTTCGTCGTCATTAAAAATATTTGGATAATCGAAAATTCTTGGGATCGCAGAAAATGAATATCACAATCACATCAAAAGACATAGAGAAAAAAAAGGCATGCATTGTATATTGTATGTGGCTAGCTGATGCATCAACGTTAGGAAAAAACGAAATTGGGGAAGGCAGAACCCACGAACCACGAATGCATTTTTGCAGCGAACTAATTGGACATCAGATTATCATTCACCAACTACAAAGGCACTCTACTATCATCTACGATGATGTTCCGACAGTATTATCGTTCTGTGAAGGACGTTATCCATAAGAATTCTTTCGTATTCCCCCGTGATGTTTAAGCACCGCTTCAGCACCGGATAGTTGTCCCATCGGCTGTTTTGTGTCAGTCCTGTCTGGTTTTTCCATGCATTTTTCAATTCGTTCGATGTCTCTTGCCTCGAGTCTTGATGGACGAAAGATCAAAAACACTGCACAGTTCAACCAATAACTAGCCTGTATGACAGTACTAATTTTATTAGTATGGTAGTATGGTAAGGTGGTAATTATTCCGGCGGAGTCCGCGGGAGTCAACTCGCAGCTCGTCACCCGCCAGAATTATTTTATTGACAGGCAACATCACAATAAATATTATAATCTAAAATACTCAATATATTATGATGTGACGTTGTGGCGGCTTTGTGGCGGGCGGAAGACGGATGGACGGAACGTGTGGCCGAAACGTTGCGTGCTTTTTTGTTTCTTCATCTCATCATGATGTCAAGAATGATGCAATCCTTCGATCATGCTGACTCAGTACAGTAAGGACCTAGAGGTGCCATCATCGCAATCCACATCACAGTATCATACAATACCTGCTACTATCCAAAATTTACTGAGTACATACCTTGAAAATCACCTCCTACACCCTCTCTAGCATCCAAGGCAAGGTTTCATGCAATCAACAACAATGATGACATAACGAGGAACGGGCATCTCGTGGGGATAGATGTTCACATAATATTTCACCTTTACAGAGATTTATTTCATATGCTTAGTTCCTCCGAGCATGAATCACAGCCAAAGACTTTCGTGGAAAATCTGTATATAAATCACTCGCGTTCAATTCTTACTCAATTTATTTCCTGCTCTTAGTGATCTATCGAGAATCAAACAAATGGTTGTTCAATATTATTTCCTCTTTTCGTGTCATATTCTTTTAGCCCCATTTTCTTCTTCTATGGCATAGATGTTGTTCTAGTACTAACACAGACAAAACAGCTCCTATTCGCACCATTCACTCTGAAATTATCCATCTCATATCGATAATATACCCCTTACGAAAGGAAATACTTGGAACCAGAACCAGTCTGCACGACACTCCCAGAGTCAATCCTTCCATTGACAATTTCGCTGGTTGTGACGAGTTCCCCGTTTTTGAAATTTGGTGACCCCGAAATTCGCCCCGTGATAGATCCATCACCCTTCAATTTCCAGTTAGACAATGTCGGAACACCCCTGGGAGCACTCGGTGCTTTGCTCTGTTGCGGTTGTTGCTTTTTCGGAGGAGCTTTCGTGGGAGCAGATTCCGATGGAGAATCATTCGACTGCCCGCCTCCCAAACCGAAGAAGGAGATGGTGGACGCCTTAGGAGCTTTTTTCACACTGTCCTGAGCCGCTTGCTTCTTCGCGCGTTTTGCCGCGTCTTCCTCCTGTTGTCGTTTCTTCTCCAATTCGGCTTGTTTGCGGGCTTCGGCTTCGGCTGCTTTCTTGGCAGCTGCCTCTTCCTGCTGCCGCTTCTTTTCTGCCTGTTGCTGCGCCCTCTTTTCGGCAGCTATTTGAGCAGGGGTGGGGCCGGATGGTGCACCGCCGCTCAAGAAGTATCTGATTGGAAAAAATATGAGCGAGCACATATCAAATCGAGCATTCAAACCAGATTGCGGTTGCACACGAGAGAAGCTCGAACACAGGCTCACCTCGAACCAGATTTAGTCTTCACAACCGTTCCACCAACAGCCTTTCCTACAATAGGAGAAGTTGTCACGGGATCCCCATTCTTGAACGCACTCGAACCGCTGATACGTCCGGTCACGCTTCCATCACGATTCTGTTTCCAACCAGTAATGGTCGGAACACCTGCCGGGGCTCCCGACTCTGCAGAAGACGTGGACTCGGTATCACCGGAATCTTTATTTCCAAAGCCAAAAAGGGAAATAGTCACTCCACGCGAAGCTTTCTTCATGCTGTCTTGTGCAGCTTGTTTCTTTTCGCGCTTAGCGGCGGCGGCTTGTTGCGCTGCCTTCTTTGCCGCGATTTCGGCCTCCCTCTTGGCCTTGGCCTCCTCTGCCGCGCGTTTCCTTTCTTCGGCGGCGTTGCTTGCCGCCGATGCGGCAGAGGAAGGCGTTTCAGTGGTCGATGTGCTCGAGTCGCCGCCACCTCCGAAAATGCCAAAAATTCCTCCTCCGCCACTGCCAGTTGCTTCTTCTCCTAGGAAATACCTATGTAGTGGATGGATGTGGAATACATAACCAAAGTAAGCAAAACATATTATTTTGAATGGGTGTACTCGGCAATTACTCCATCATCGCAACCGGAGAAGTCGTACCTTGAACCGGACTTGGTTCTGACAACAGTATTTGCAGAAGCTTCTCCGACAATGGGAGACGTAGTCACGGGCTCTCCATCCTCAAACGAACTGGATCCGCTGATGAATCCCGAAATGCTATTATCCTTGGCATTGAGCTTCCACTTCGACACGGTGGGCACTCCTCGCGGAGCGCTCGCTTTCGGCGCCGCAGGAGCGACCTTGGCCGCGGGAGCGGCTGCAACTGCCGCGGGTTCGTCGTCCTTCGTCTCCGCCGCACCGCCGAAACCGAAGAGAGAGAAGGTGGGACGAGGAGCCGCCGGTTCGGATGTCGCATCGACCTCTTTCTTCGGCTGCGCGGCTCTCTTCGCCGCAACTTCCTCGGCCTTTCGTTTCTTCTCCAATTCTGCTTGCTTGCGCGCTTCGGCTTCGGCGGCGCGTTTGGCCGCAGCCTCTTCTGCCGCCTTTTTACGTGCCTCGGCTTCGGCGGCGCGTTTGGCGGCAGCTTCCTCCGCCGCCTTTATACGTGCTTCGGCTTCGGCGGCGCGTTTGGCGGCAGCTTCTTCGGCGGCCTGTTTCCGCTCCATTTCCGCCTTCTTCCGCGCGTCTGCCTCGGCGGCTTTCTGTTCGGCGGGTGTCGGCCCGGTGGCAACGGGTGCGGGCTTCGGCTCGACGATGCCGCCACCACCACCGTCTCCTCCTCCTCCTCCGAACAAACCTCCAAAGACGCCTCCGCCTCTAGAAGGGGATGTGTCCTCGTCTCCCAAAAAGTATCTATCGCAGGAACGATGCACCCGGCGTCATTCGCCGCGTTGTTGTCGTTAGAGTATACGTCGCACGCGAGAAAATAAGCAATATACTACACACATCCTGTCGAACAAAACGCACCTGGAACCGGATTTGGTCCTGATCACCGCATACGCCTCGGCCTTCCCCACGATCTCCGAGGTGGTCACCGGTTCCCCGTCCTGAAAGGCATTGGAATTGCGGATGACTCCCGAGAGGGTATTGTCGCTTTCCAATTTCCATTTGGATATCGTGGGCACTCCCCTCGGTGCCTGTGCCTTTGCCTTGGGCGGTGTGGAGGACGACGACGATGATGATGATGACGATGATGATGATGCGGCTCCCTTGAGCGACGAGAGGGTCGGCGCCTTGGAAACCGCAGTCGATGCCGCAGTGGTGGAGGATGATTCGTCGTCGTCGTCGTCGGACGATCCTCCGAATCCGAACAAGGAGAAGGTGGGACGGGATTTCGGAGCGGGAGTCGCGGTGGTGGTGGCATCCATAGTTGTCGTCCTGGCCTTTTTGGTCGTGGCAGCCGCCTTGGGAATGGTGACGGTGGGACTCTTTTTCGTCGTCGTCTTCTTCTTCGGCTGGGGCAAACGAATGGTGGGCACCCTCCTCACCGGAGTCGGGGTGGAAGCGGAAGCCGATGGTTTGGTCGCAGTCGCGGTCTTGGTCGTTCCCGCTCCCGAGACCACCACCGCCTTGAGAGCTTCGGCGGCCCTGCGAATCTTATCGTCCTCCTCTTGTTTTTTCTTTCTCTCCTCTAGCTGCTGTTTGTCCAAGGCCGTCTGACCGGGCACCGGTTTGTCCTTGGCGATGAATTCTTTGAGCGCCGCTTCGGTGAAGACGTAGTTGTCGTTGCTTTTCTTTTTCGTTGCCGTTGGTTCCGGTTGAGATTTTGAGGGTGCGGAATCGTCGATGGAGGATTTGGCAAAGGGAATGGGAATGGAGGGCAGGACGGGTGATTTCGCCTTCTCGGGTTGTTTGGGTGGTTTCGTGGGGGTGGATGACTTGGGTGTTTCTGCCGTCGTCGTCGATGACGACGACGGTGGGATGACGGGGAGACTGACTTGGACTTTGGGCAGTTCGAACTTGGGCAATTCGACGAGGGAAGGAATGGATGGTTGTTTGGTATTGTCTTCCTTCTGTTTCGATTCGACGGGGAGGGGCGGTGGAGTGGGTTTTTTGCCATCGGGAATGTCGGTCGATTTGGGTGTTGATTTTCCGGTAATCTGCGTGGTTAGGATGGAATTGAGCTTGAGATCGTAAATAATAAGGATGTAATGTCATCCATATGTGATATAATACGGCGAGAGGGAGAGAGAGCAGAGAATGGATATGGACGAGAGATGCAACGCAACGATAACGGCAAAGTTTTGCTGTCAATGAAGGATGGTACATGATGATATCGTCTAAAAAGGAATGCAAAAATTCAACATCATTACCGCCTGTTACCGCCCGTCACAATCGTCATCAAGACTTCCAATTGATGAACCTCCCGACCGACTTCGTGTCACTCACCTCCTCGATCTTCTTCCCCGGCAAAGTCACCACCTCCTCCACCGCCTCCTCCACCCTCTCCACCGTCTCCTCGATCCTCTCCTCGATCTCCTCCACCGTCTCCTTCACCTTCTTCTCGGCGCTCTCGACAATCTTGCCGGGAGTCGCCTTGATCTCCTCGATGGTCTCCTCGATGGTCTCCTCGATTCTCTCCGCAATCCTCCCGGGCGTCGCCTTGACCTCCTCCACCGCGGTTTCGATCCGTTCCTGCGCGGCATTGGCGATTTTGGAGGGAGTCGCCTTGATGTCCTCGACGGTCTCTTCGACTTTCGTCTTGGCCGCGTCGACGATTCGTTCGGGAGTCGTGACGATGCGAGTCACCGTTTCGTCGACTTTGGCGGCAATGTAGGATGCGATGGAGGAGTAGGCGGACGAGACGGGGCGGCCGAAGAGGGTGCGGAAGACGGAGCCGAGGAAGGAGTCTTGGACGGCGCCGACGAAGGCGACGAGGCCGACGGCGAGAGAGAAGAAGGCGGGAGGGGCGGCGGGGGGGAGGTCCGTGTCGGAGAGGAGGTCGGTGAAGAGGTCGAGGTACAGGCCGGCGAGGGTGCCGAGGAGTGTGCCCCCGACGAGGGAGAAGAGGGCGTCGGGGGGCGATGATGTTGAGGATGTGGATGTGGATGTGGACGAAGATGAAGTGACTGAGGTCACTGAGGTCTGCGATGGTGGTTGTTCTCGGGGAGGAGTGGGCGGTTGGGGCGCGGCCGAAGATGTGGCCGATTGGTCAGCGGAAGCATCTTCCTTCGTCTTCGATTTGCCAAAGGGGTTGGCGAAATTGAATCCCGACGAGGAGGCCGCCTTGGATGCTGATGCGAGGACTGCCTTGTCCTGCCGTTTGTCTGCCTCGTCCTTCTGGACGTCTGCCGTCTTGGTCTTGGCCCTGTCGCTGAAGCCGGGGATGAAAAGCCCCTCGGTGGACGATTCCGTTTCCAACTCTTCTTCCTTCTCTGCTGCGTCGTCGTCCTCTTCCTTGGACGAGGCAGACAGACGCCACGCCAAACGGCGGGAGGGAGAGGAAGACGTCCACGTCCCATCGGTGGGCCGCACCTCGCTCACACGGTCGCCCACACGGTCGCCGACGACGTTCCCATTCCAAAAATGAGTCCTGGGAGAGGAAAATCCATCGGCCACTCGACCGCCGCTCGACAGCAGAGACCACAGCGCGAGGAAGGCCGTCGATGACATAATCATCTTCGCGATGACTGACTGGCTGTTGGGTGTTGGAATTCGCAGTGCCAATGATTGGAATGACTGTTGAGCGAGAGGAGTGAGTTTGGTCAAAGGCGTCGATAGTCGTCGTCGTCGTCGTCGTCTTGTGGATTGTTTGACTATTGTTGGTTAGTATGTCATGTTGTTGTTGTTGTTGTTGTTGTTGTTATTGTTTTTTATTATATGTCCTCGTGGTCGACAACAAAACGTGTAAGGGTTCGGATTCAAAGGATTCGCAGAATGACAAAAATGAAAAAATAAGATATTTGCCATTCCAAATTTAATACTACTATTTAATTAATACTATTCAACTATTGCACAAGCGGACAACAATGTGGAATGTACTTCATTCCGTTACCATTATTGAGGTTTGTGACGCAACCTCCACCACGTACATACATCGTACTACATAACAGTATATGATATATGATGTCATGTACACAGTCTTCTATAACCCTTTCGATCGCGATACCTACCTAGGTAGGTAGTTGTGTCTCAGCCAAGGACATGATGTTGTGATCTCTCTCTACATATTATTTTTTTATCGATGCTCCTCTCGGCGTGGATCTTTGACGGATGACGCCGAGAGGAGTATCTTTTTCCGTATCTATTATTTACTGATTCCCATGCACCTAACTGAGAGCTAAATCTCCGTCTCTCTCTAATACCTCCTTCCGGCGCCACGCAAAAATAATACACACTCTTAAGAGACTGTCCACTGAGTAGTACCAGTTGAATATATAATATATAAAGGTACTTTTGCGCGCATGTTTCAAGCCCTGTTTTTTTTCAGATATTGCCCTAGTTTGCACCCAATACTATGAAAATAGACATTTACTATAAAAGAGTCTCAATTTTCACTCAAGTTATCTTTGGAATATGATGTGTGTAATAAATTTTTTCAAGCCCTTCTACCTACCTAGAGATGCTGAGATACGGTGGCATGTGAGAATGATTTGATCCAATTGGATGATTCATACAAATTACTATCATTCGTCCCCCGTTAGAATGACAAAGCATGTGTAAAAATGAGATTTTTCGACAGGATTCAAGTCACCCAAGACATCCTCCACCATCCTCCACCATAGTATCATCAATCATCCTACAGACGTCATTGCAATTGCAGCCATCACTGGGACAATCAAGGGATACACTATCATATCCATCAACTGCATCATGTTATACCATCCTTGTTGCAATTTTATATTTTCTTAGATCATCTTGAGGAACAAGCTTCCCCCACTTCTTCTTATCCCCAGTCATAAAGAATGTGATGTATGACTTAGCATAAACCTCCAACACACTGCACTCAAAAGGAACTATTGCATGATTTGCACCATGACCAATTTTGACATTTGACAAGATGAGAGTACCTTGATGCTGGATGTACTGCTCATCGCGTGACACTTCACGACAGTTGTTGGTGCACCTTGCTCCAGAGCTGGAGCCGGTGGAGTACCAACTTGAGATCAAAGACTTTGCTTCACAGTCATGAGATATTAATCCATTTGGTCCATGGTCCCATGACTCCAAGTCTGAAATTGATGATATACAACATTGAAGTAAAAGGGAACTCTCGGTGCAAGTTTGCAGAGTATTCACTGCTCTCATCAACTTGTTTGATGATGGGCATGTCCTGGTTGAGGTTTTGGTAACTGCATTGCTGTATCGGATGAAATGGAGGAAGGAGGGGAGACATCATGTTGGGTATTATTGACAGCAAGGGGTGGTAGCTCCTCTGCAAATTTGCACAAATAATCCTACATCATATCTTCAAAGCTCTTGGAACCCTCCTTGGCGTGAGTTTCCGGTTTCCTCTGAATGGCCAACAACCTCACCCTCTCCTGATTTTGTATTGTACTTGAATATTTTTGGTGAGAACTTGATGAATTCATCATGTAGTTGGTGTTCAGCAGAGATGAAATGTTGACAAAATGGAGATTCAGTGGAAGTGGAAGAGGTGCTAATTGAGAAAAGGAAGGCTACCATCTCATCAGATGCATAGGCTGTAATTTCTTGGAATGTGGACCACAACTGGTCTTCAATAGGATCAAACCCCTCTGGCAAGAGAGATTTCAAAAGGACCACCTTTCAATTCATCCCATGCTATTTTGATTTTCCTGACAAAGTCAACATCTTGAAAGAATACGGAGGAAGGATGATGAGTGGACTAATTGAGGACATATTGCATAAATGAGAATTGAAATCACATACACGTAGCGCTGTTTCCTTTCAATGCTTCTTGGGATGGAACAAGATTGTCTTTATACATTGCCTTGTCTTTCCTTTGACCTGTTTCAGACATATTGAGGTATTCTGCCACAGTGGATTCATGCTTGGGATTGTATTTCAATCTATAATAAATCATCTGTTTTTGATTCATTAAAGGCAACTATGGTCTGGCTCTTTGCTCCTTCTATTTCTTGCATTTTATGTTTGATAGACTTTGAAAGCTTTTTCTTTTTCATAATTTTGCTCTTGCTTTCTCACAGTTTTTGTCCTCTGGCAGACTTGTAATCAACTCTATACTGTTGCTACTAGTGCTGCTAGTGCTACTAGTGCTACAAGTGCTGCTGCTGCTGCTGCTGCTGCTGCTGCTGCTGGGATAATCATCCTCATTAAACATTTGTTCTTGCTTCCTGCAGTTGGTGGCTTTGGACATGGTTGCAAGAATAGCTTATCATTACTGCTATTGATGATGCATTGTTGGCACTTTCTGTAGTCTGTTGGAACAATGGTAATTCAGCTCCTTTTATCTTTTTATGAACTTCTGAAGCCAGTGATACTGATTGCAATCACAATTGCATCAAGTGCATTTAAAATTACACTGGCCAAGATCTAACTCACAATGCCACAATTGTTAGCTTGTGCATTCTGAATGCTCAACATTTCATCCAGTCTCAATAGGTATAACTAGTAATATTTCATTACTCATTCCTTTTAAATTTTCTGGGAGACAAGACAGACTAAATTGTTTTTGGTCCAATTGTCCTCCATTATGACAAAATCAATGTCATCTTGGGACTATCTGATTTGTTACAAATTCCAAGTGGACATATTATTATATGGATTAACTTTTATATGTACAAAAGTGAATGTGGCACCTTTTTCAGTGAAACTGTCAAAAATTTTAGAAAATGCATATGGGGTTTGCACCCCAATTTTGGCAATCAGGCTCTTGTCCACATTGTCACAAGTTGTCTCAAAATGCAATTTGGACATATTTCAATATGTGCAGGAATAGTAGGTATATCCTCCACATAGACCTGGAAGACTTTGGTTTGGCAAATAATTTTGGCAATTTTTCAATCACAAATGAGAAATTATCTGTGATAGTCAACCTCAGCATTATGGGTGTTAGTTGTATATCACAGTCATAATTGAGATAGTCAAAACTATCAGTCATATTTGGTGGTTGTAAACTACAACAGACATTATTTGTGGTATACTATCACAGTCATTATTTATGGTAGTTATCTATGACAGTCATTTTGGTAATAGTTTATTCACTCATGTTTGATGATAAATATTGCTATATTTATCCTGAAAACTATTTTCTTCATGTGTACAAAACTGCATGCATCATAATGTGGAACCTTCACAAGACCCACATATGGTATGCAACTGGGAACATCCCAAAGTGCCAAATTCAGCTGTGTACACACATTTTGGACCAAATTTGGATTAATTGGCACAATTTTCTCTTTGATCTGTATTAGGCAATCACCCCTATGCAAAATTACTTCATCAATTTAGTCCAACAAGACGAATATTTAATTGACCTTGAACCTTGCATTTTTCAAATATGACACCTAAGAGTCTAGGTGATTCATGACCCTCTTCATATGTCACAAGTTTCACAGAACTGTCATTGTAAATGAAGTCCATTAACTTATTCCAATAATGAGATTGTGAAAAAATTTGGTACAACCCAAATATTATTTGCAACTGTGGAGCATTGAATGAGTGATGTTGAACAATTTTGTTGGTGAGGAGGTCAGTCCTTTAACAGTGCTTGAAGAGTGGGCACAAAGGCATGAAGGGAGACAAAACCCAAAAATCTGAATGAAAATAATTTTTTATAGTCCAAATAGCATGGGGGCAAAAGTTTTATGTGGACTATATTGTTTGTAAATTTGCACAGATCAAAAATTGGGTTTATGACTATTGGGATGCTCCCACTAACAGCTCAATTGATACAGTTTTAAAAATGAAGATTTCATATCATACTTCCATGCAAAAAACTGTGGACAGCTCAGATGTTGTAAAGAGGTTAGTACATTCACATGTATTAGATTCAACCCAGAATATTTGCAAGGGATTTCCAATGATCTTCATCACCTCATGCAAAAACCTGTGCAAAGCGCCAATGTATCAAGGTTAGTACATATGTGCATTTAAGTGGCATTCTGAGAGGTTCATTGGATTCCAACAGAGAAAATATTGCTAGAAACTTGAAATGATCTTCATGATTTCAGGCAAAACACTGTGTACAGGTTACATGTATAGATGTGAGTTCATACATGTATTGAGATGGTGTTCCACAAGGTTCATCAAATTCCAACCCAGAATATTTTTTTGCATCCACTGCTTCTGATCTGTTTTTCAACTTTTTAAGGGCGCTTGAAAATGCACAATAATTGATATCAATTTGTCCCACATCTAGGATCATTTTCATTCTTTCAATACATTCAATATTTTGTAAACTCTATCTAATGTGAAATGTCGCAAGAATTCCAAAAATGTAAAAATGACTTTATGCATCATAATTATTTTTGTGCCAAAGACTGGAAAAATGAAACATCAACTTTTCAAAAAATTAAAATATTGATTGAAATACATTGCAAGATCATTCAAATCCAAGTTGAATCATATGTTTGGTGTAACAATTGCGGTACATCCACCTTGCAGGGGCACATGTGCACTAGGTGCAATTTTGCACATTTTTGCAGTGCTTCATTCAATTCACCCCCTTATAAGTGAGTTGTTGGTACTTTGATTTTGCTTCATATGTCCAAGCCCTCTCATCCCATCTGCTGGCATGTTTTGGTGCTGTAACCAAGTTACGTTGCCTGATTGGCCTCCTTGTTGTTTCCTCATTTCTCTCTGTTTCATTACAGTTGTTTAGATTGTCAATTAATTGCCATGCAAGATCTTGTTGAAAGTTCAAATGGGTTGGTGTTGAATCATCATCTCAAACAAAACATTGCAATGCCAAGTAATTATTGACCTCAGAGACTGCAAATAAGAATACAAAATCCCTTGCAGGGCACCAACTTGTCCTCTAAGTGTCCTCAATGCTAGGGAGTGCTGGCATGAATTGTTGTGATCATCAACAACGTGGCAGTAGTGAAAATGACAGTGAAAGGTTTTTGTGTTGTGACATTTTGCCATATCCAACTTATTGCCATCCACCAACTTCCAATGAACCTCTTTGCATCCCTCTGTCACCAATGCACCACCAGTTCCCATGACTTTCATCACATAATTGGGCTCTTCCATTCCCCAGATGAAACATTCGAACCCATTCAACTTTCCGCTAACAATGCCAGTGTCTCCAACTAACTTCAAACTGAAATGTGACTCAAATGCATCACCAGGAACTTTTGAAGAACAATATCTCTGTTTTTTAATAAGTGCTCCAGCAAAAATCCCTTCATGTTTCAAGCAAACAATACCTTTGTGCATTCAAAAGTCAGAATCCAAAATATCACACCATCCAGTTGAAAAATACTTTTTTAGTATGCACAAAAATAGGCCAACAGCCTTTCTACCTTGCTTCTCAAATCCAAATTCTGGCAACTCTTTTGGATGATTCTTCCCTTCCTGCATATCCACTTTCAACATGATCCTGCTCTCACTGCAACACTGTGAATGGTGCCAATGGGTGAGGTTTCCACCCATCCTGGGCACATAAACATGGAGTGCCAGATTGACATACTTTTGTCAAGACATATGGCCCAAGAAGG
>JALLPE010001012.1:0-10578 GCA_036940025.1 Conticribra weissflogii | reverse complement strand
ATAGATCTTGCCGTGCCTTTCACACTCTGGAACTCTGCCTCTTCCACCATTTCTACGTCCTTTCCAACTCGATCATTTACTAAGCGAGGGTATCTCATGAGAGGACTCTTAGTAAGGCCTCCTGAATATTTTCCGTTTCTGTTGAAAGAACTCCCCGCAAACGGGCTCGAAAGCAAGGAACTCTTGATAGTCAATGAAGTTTTAGTCGAAGTCGATCCGCGAATACTGTCTACCTCTCGCTCAAAATTATGCAATGCATCAGTGGCGTCTATCGACTCGGTTTTCTTTGCTCCGGATGAAATCACCATGACAGAACCAAGTACCACAACTGCATCTCCTGCCCAAGTAATCCATCCGGGTAAAGAGGATACCCCGACAGCTGCTCCCATAAAAGACGCCACAATAGGTTCCATAAGCATCACCATCGACACCACTACAGGGTCGAAGTATTTCATTACTGCGATGTAGCCCGCGGTACCAACAACATTGCAAACGATTGCTGAGTAAAGTTCAAGTGGTAACCTATCCATTGCCGGATTCATCCATCCAAAAAGTCCAAAAACGGGGTGAAACGACATCTCAACTGGCTGTCCGACGAGCGTCATGTAGATGAACAAAAATATCGATGATAGGGTGAAGAGAATAAACATAAACAAGAAAATGTCCACTTTCGGTCGGAGCTTCTTCGCAAGTGTGAGGTACATTGCTGTGGAGACGCTTGCAAGAAAGGCGATAATGTTTCCAAGCATTGCTAATTGGCCATCACTTTGCGTGCTGTCTTCGTCGGGATCTGATGGTGCACTGGCACAAATGAGAGCACCAGCGAAACCAACTATTGCACCAGTTCCTTCAAAAAGTAACACCTTATGTCCCATCACAAATTTGCATCCAATTATGATAAGAGAAGCCAAATTTGCAAGAACTTAATTGCGAATCGAGAACAAAGTGAGTAAATCGTAAGTATGAATATTGAAAACACATATATTAATACCAACAATACCATGAAATGACTCACTGAATGCATTCACCAGAGTTGTCAACTCCAACGCCACGACAAATGCAGTGCACATAAATGAATAATTAATACCAGCAAAAGGCATCAAGACATAAAAATCCATCCACGAAAACCTCGCAAATTCTTCTCGTTTGAATGATTTCGCCGCCAGGAAGAAAAATACGACGGTAGTGAGAATGAATCTCCACAAAGTCTTCATCTCGGCGGAAGGTCCCTCTTGTAGATCAAACGCGACTCCGCTCGACGAAAGTGCAAAGAGACCGGAGACTAGCAATACATACCCAATCATCGGAACTCTCCTATCGACTACAACATCGAGATGAACAGCTTGCATCTCTGACATGTCCTCAAGATCTTTCGCGTTCACACCGCTGGCCCTACTATTATCGAAATAGGCAGTCGCAGTCGAAACGCGAAGTTCGATATTTCTAACATCTGATGGCAACGGAGCAAATGCATTCTCAAAGAATGGTGAGATTTCATCCGCTGCCGCTGACATAATTGCTGTAGCTGCACTCGCTATGGAAGACCGGAAGGTGTTACTTGCAAGGGACATGCCATCATCAGCGGATGTTAAGGGCGTCTCCGGAAGGGCAAGGACAAAGACATTTTCGCACGATTTCTCAACTTCGCCATCACCGCTATTGTAATCGCTGCTGTTGGTGTCTTTCGTGTCATCTTTTCCCTTTGTTGGCACAGATAGCAAAAATGCCTCATTTGAGACGATCATTCCATTGGAATCATCAGTCTGATGAATGCTGTAACCTCGAGAATGAGACAATTGGAAGCTGCCACTCAATTCCGAAGACCTATCCACCGAACCTCTCCTTACAATCGAATCATCATCCAGATTCTCATAAACACGTGCAAGAGTTTGCACGAAAGGGTCGGCAGAGAGGACGACACAAGAATTTGAAGCTTCAGATCTATGTGGCGTCAAGAGAGGATTTTTTTCATGTGAATAGTCGTCGGCTCCGGATTTCTTCCTATCAGATACGGATCTTTCTGATTTGTGGTTCGCAATATCGTTGGAGTGATTGCCTTCCGCAATTGTTTCCAGACTCGATTTTTTGTTTGGTCGGGGTGAAGAATTCATGCCATGAACATGTGCATGAGCCAAATCTTTTTGAAGTAAACTTATGAATTCTCCTTCATTGATACCTGTTACAAGATGACTAATCATTCCCAAATTAACGATTCCTTCAATTGACGCTGAATTGACATTGGGGCTGTCATGATTCTGTTGTGTAAAATCCTCGCCATATTCCACTAATTGGTCCACGACGAAAGAAGGCGCTTCAAGTACACAATCATTTTCGACTCCGGTTTCCAGTCCAGCCTCGGTGGCAGCTTGTGGCATTGACAGAGTCGCCTTTTTCGAATTGCAACGAATAAAAATCAAAAGGAAAAAGGAATCTTGTTTGAGGCATGATGTCGGACTTTGAGATGTAGATTGAACAAACAACTCCATTCACGGTGCTGGTTAAAGATGACTCTATTCCATGTGTAACTTTTCATGAGTCGACATTGGCTACCAGCTACGTTTTCATAGACTGTATACTGTATACTGTATCAAACGATGAAAAACAGAAGGCGAACTATAACGTCACTTACAATTTCTACATGTCGTTGACATACCAGTGAAATTGACGCAGAATTTGTCGAGTAACGAGAGTCTTCCTCGTCCTTTTTAGTTGATGCAATGACCATTATATTATGTTTGATCAGATTAAATTTTGATCACTACTTATGAGTTCGGTGTTCGGTGAAAAAGTAAAGAATGAAAAAAATGGGATGAAAAATGTAATGTGATAGGCAAGACGCGCCGCTGGATGCGTTCTTTGTCGGCCGGCCATAGGTAGGCATCAATGGTGGGGGTTGGCATGTTGTATGCTGTTCCATGATAGGTCACAATTTTTTTAGAACGATGAAAAGTTTTAACTATGGTAGGGTACAGGTAATAATTTTTTTGATGGTGCCGCCACTGTCGACACGGGAACGTGACTCGTTCACGGGAATAGAGAATTCTTGTTGCAATTTCAAAATTGAACATGTGCAAATTCCAGATTCTTTCAGTCGAAAAAGTACGATATCCAGCCCTCAATAAAAAAAAGTGATGATCTCTCTCTTCTATCTCTCTTCTATCTCTCTTCTAGCTAGAGAGTATGGTAGTCTTCGTATTATGTACTACATATTGTACCTCAACAAAATAATAATATATCATAATGACAAATAGTAAAATTGTTTTGGAATATCAATTCAAAGCCGAATTTTTCTTTGCCTTCGGGCAGGGTACCATACCTAGTATTTAGCGGGAGTTTTTTGCTTTTCTCCAAAGAACAGTTCCACGAGAACTCATCAATTATGGTCCGACCAGAATGGCTTGCAGTCAGACAAAGATGTCGTTTCAAACCCGTTTATTAAGTTTGATACCGGGATAGAATTTAGACAGTCTCGTAATTAAACAGGCGTAAAATAAATAGTGTTTATCCAAAAGGGAACCAAACTTGTCTTCTTCAGCATCTTTATACGTCTAGAATATACAACGACTGTATTCAATACCGGTAAGACTAATCAGAAAAGTGCGTGGGCGACATTTCGAGACACATTCAGACATCTCGTTTCGAGGTCGCACGAGAAAGTCAATTTAACTTGTCATTGCCCAAGAAAATTTTTTTCAGAGTTATATAGAAAATATCATATTTTATACCATGATACATCATCATCTGTAGCATACAAATTTTTAAGGATCGAGATATCAAATAAATATTTTATACGATTAAATATAAAATGATTACAAAATTCGATTGACATAGTCTCGAAAATGTCTTTAAAAAAGCATTTCGAGAGAGTTGCTACCAATGCAGTAGCAATATAATACTACCTTATATTATGTGCATGGGGTCTATTGATCATGTGTATTTTTATACTATCATGAAGATTAATTCGGACAGAACTTTACCACAGTATCGTCTAAGTAGGTTATCATTCGAGTAACATAACTTTTAGGGGTTGTGCGGCCTAAAATGCTTGTGCATTTCCTTCTTCACAGCTTTGATAACCGCTTCAAGTTCCAAGTTCCACAAACTTATCAAGAATTTTCAAAAAATATGTAATTTTACACTTAGATAATCTTTTTCTATTACTATCAAATGTTTGGCACCTGATATTCTGTTGTGAATGCCAGCTTGCGCCTGTGACCATTACTTAGGTTTAACCAGTTTCTCCGTAACTTGTGGACATTGGAAAAAGATTTAGGTACACTACGATACCGTAGTCTCGGATTAAAAGAACCGTAAAATGTGATCCACCTGGCACAAAATTAAAGGCATATGTGCAAAGAAAACACCTATTAAAAAATTGAAGGTTGTTGTTTTAATACATTGTTCTGATGACCCGAGACACACGGTCGTAAGTACATCGAAATAATACTACCATACCATTCACAAGATAGTGAAAACAACAACATGGGGAAGTTAAAATGACCGATGTTTCTCCGACTTCTTGCACTCAATTATTTTTTTACACTTGTACAATAGAAATTATCATCGTCCCTCTACTAACACTATCTTGAGCAAAGCACACAAAAGGTGAGGGTCCCAACGAGTGATTTTTTGTATCTTCCTTGAAATAAATTATGTGAAGAAATATTCATGATGTGAGATATCAAAAAGTTATGCCATGTTGGGCCTCTCAGCTCCATTTTATGGAATCAATCAATGAAGCCAAAGATAGCCACCAAAACAAAGCCATGGACCTCACAATTTCATATGCTTCGTTTTAATTCAAATTTCTCTACCAGACATCAATGAATGATTGTATACCATTTTGTTGAATGCCTTTATGTTGCAGCTGAGTGGCATGCCACCAAATTGGACCCCCAGACAAGAATAATGTACAACCAGCTAGGTGACACAACAATCAATAATATCCCAGGTATTAGGTAGAATAATATACTAAAATAAAAGTCTCATTAATGATTTAGCTAAGTAGAATATCTAAACATGCAAAATCTGTTGCATGAATAGCCCCAGTCTTGAATTCAGGCAGCCTGTACCATGATTGAGGGGAGTTTTGGTCAGTAAGCAAATCAAAAAGAGGAGTGAAAATATACCAAAAAATATTATGCTTCAACAAGTATTGTTAGACTGTGGATTGTCAAAGTGAGGTTGGTAGCGACATGCAATGAGGTGCCCAACTTATTCCTTTTGCTCAAGATAAACAATGTTGGTTTATTGCCAAAAAAACACAGTCAATATTTTCACAACATCACAAAAAAATTTCAGAAATTGTCATGACAGCTTCAATGGGGCCAAATGTCACATGCTGGAATCATCTTTTAGTCATAAGACCAATGTGTTCTCCATATTGCAATGACTTTTGGTACCCATTCCCATTTTGATCTAAAATAAATCTTTCATTCATATTTTTCAATTTTGCCTGCCTTCAATCGTATGTACAATATCACCACCATCCATACAATGACTTTCCTTGTCTCAAAACCCATTTTGCATTGCATATCCATACTTTGTTGTTGGTTTCAAACAATGTTTGTGTTGTGCAATTTTGAATCATATCTGGACTCAAAATTTGGTTTGCACTATAAAAATCCCTTTTTTCCAAAGCATGCTGCTTGAAACAAGGATATGATCAGAATGAGACATTGTGGAAATCCAAGCCATCTAATCACTGTGACAATATCTTTTTTGTGATTTAAATTTTTAGTATTCCAATCTATTATTATATTAACTGCAATGAACATGACTCATTGAGTCAAGATGCTATGGGTAGTTGGATAGAGGTTGAATTTTATAACCATCATGAAATTAATCATCCTTGACTTATCCAAAATGACTGTATTCCATAGCATTGATATTGTTTTATGTTTACTGTGTGACCCTTTTTTGGATTTTTCTTCACAGTTTTGTGATTTCATTGATTAGAAAGAGAGAGTCAAAAATATCCGAATGTGCAATTGTTTTTAAGGCATTGAGTAGAAGCTGAGTTACGATGCCCAGACCAACAGTATTGAGAAAATATTGCACTTCACTTTTTGCCAGAGGAACCGCCAAGTGTCCAATGCAAGTTTGGACACGAGAATCTAACCTAACCTGCAACAACTCACCATAGATTGATTCTCCTTACCTTAAAACATTTTACTAAAAATTTCTAGCACATCCTTAGGTTTTGTAGGTTCTCAGGTCTGTATGAGGAGATAGACCAACTGCAACTTTTTTAGTTGTTTTATTCCATCAACCAGAGCATCCACATCATCTACCAGCCAATCCACAACATTCATCACTTGTATCAATGCCCTTGGAGAAGTCGTTCTATTCCATTTCCAATTCATATCAACAGCCAAGTTGGAATACAAAAACGATAAATCAAATGAGCAAGATAGATGAAAAATATCACTGGTGAATTTGAAATGGAAGTATCAATATATGGTCAGTCACAATTGGCCTCATTGAAAAAGGAGTTATGGACATTGAAAAATTCAAACAATATCTTACTACTAATAATTTGCTGCTCTCTCCTGAATTCGCAGATTTCAAAGACTATGCTGTTAGTTACCACAGTACTACTGTGAAATACCATGTTTTACAATAACTTACACCAATAATTGTGGTAATGCCTTATTAGTAGACACATTAATATTTTGTGGTGAGACTTTTTGTTACCTCATTAGGTCCCAGGACCTCTTGACTTTTGAATGCTAAAAAATATTTTCCTATTGGAATCAATATTTGAAAACATGAGAATGTTTTTTGTGCAATGACTGACAACAATATACACAACCACCACAACAACGTCACCACAGCAGCAATGCCAGAACACAAAATATGATAAAAACCATAACAACAGTGAGCTTGGCTATCTAAGGCTTGGTTTCCAGCAGTTTTTTGGATGACCTTGGCGTGGGAGCTCAATAGTGTGGCTCTCTTGGATTGGAAACTTGGTGGATTGACAACTTGGTGGCTTGGCAGAGTTTGGCAGCTTGGGGATTCAGTGGCCTTGCTCAGGGGTTCCTTGTCAGCTCAGTGGCACAGCAACTTGATGGCTTGCTGATTTGTTTGCTTTGTAGCTCTACAGCTTGGTGGCTTGGCAGTACAGCTCCTCTTGACTTGGTGGTGTGGCTACTCTGATTCCCCTTGGCTTTCTTGTAGGTTACCCTTAGCTTGTTTGGTTGATACTTCTTGTGAACCACCTTGGCTTGACAGCTTCAATCCCTATGACTCCCATCCCTACAGCTCCCATCCCCACAGATTCCTTGGATTGGTGGTTCCCATCTGGTTGGCAGCTCCATTGAATGGCTTCCTGTGACTTTTGCTCAGATTGGCTCTTTCTTCTTTTCAAACACACAAATATAAAAAAAAATTTGGCTCAGGTTCAGAATGTTTCTGTTTCATAAATTATGTTTTCTTTTTAAACACACAACAATCAAACAGTAGCAAATAAATAAACATGAAAAAGAATCATTCTACAGATCGAGTGATAAAAACAAAAAATCCTTGCATTGATGATTAATTTTGCTACTTCCCTTTTTTATGATTTTGAAGAGCCTGTTATCGCATAATTATAAGTTTTTGCATACTACCATTTTCAATACCCAGTAAAAGCCATTGACCTAGGGAATGTACAGTTTGTTTCATAGTAGAATTAGTAATGTCATAGGATAATATCAGTGTTAAATTGAAAAATCTTTACTTTGAAGTACTGAAAAGATGCGTTTTAGATGATTTTACAATGTTACTTCATAAGTTTCTGGGTAAAAGTATGTTACCATGAAAAAATTTTCTGCTTTTTGAGGTAATACCTCCTCATTTTTGTTGATACCGGGTAAAACCTGCAGCTTAGTTGGAAATCCAGTTTGTTGTGACAAATTTAGAAAGTACATCACATCAACCTTATGACATCATTCAGCATCATTATGCTTCACAGGCTCCAGTCATAGGCTACGTCACAAGGGTTTTACTTAACCTATTTTTTACAACAATGTCAACGTGACATCATCAAACTACATCATCGCTAAACTTGATAATGAAACATAAAAAACACTTCAATAAAAACAAAACAAATCCCAACTACTCTAATTTAATTATGTAATAATTTTTTACTTAATTACTTTTTATCCTGCCTGTTTTTTCATGAAGGAAGCAAAATAATTGTTGACCATGGCAGTTGCTATTTTGGCTGACCATGTCAAGGTGTTTGAATTGTTTCATCAACACTACTACATTTGTTACATTTTTATTTCAATAAACTAAATGAAAATCAAAAAAATCTCAAGCTAAAATAATCGATTCGAAATTATTTTTTAATTTTTTCATGGTGCTGTGCTATGACATGTGCAAATGGCTAAATTGCAGCCTCCCCAACCATGACAATAAACAAACAAGCCATTGTTGTTTTGGGGGGGAGCACCTATTGGTGCAGCAGCAACTGCCAGAATGGCAAGTCATAAGAAAATTTGCTGCTGCAATGGGTGGCTGAGCCCATTGCCATTGCAACAATGGTGGCTTCTTACAAGACCATGAAGGAAGAGAGGTGGTTGTGGTGTTGTGTTAGGTATTTTTATTTTGATCAAACTAGTAAATTTGAGACTATTGAAAAAACAAAGATGAAATAGCTAGATCAGCAGTTCTGTCATATGACTCAGCTGCAACAAAGCCAATGATATGTTTGAATGTTACATATTTGTTGGGATTTTAATGACAAATTCATTTTGTGATGACATCATCACCTTGTCATTTCTAACTAAGACCAATGGTAAGCATAGTTTACAGCTAAAAATGTGGTAACAAAAATGTAAGTAACAATGTAGATCAAACAATGTGTGTAATGATTAAGGTTGACAGTGGACCAGTGCAAGTCAATGCTGAGTTAAGAGGAAACTTAAAACTTCTTAGATTTTATGTTTTTCCCTATTTCCTGAACACTACATCTGTCAATCAACAGACTGGACAAGGATATCAAGAATCCAATATGAATTTTTTGAATCAATCTTGCTAATGCATGTGAAGACTGCCTTATTGCTGGAGAGAGTGTCAGTTTTCCTCCTTTTCTTGTTGGAATTTTTGTGTTTGGGGGGTACAAACAGCATGAATAACATCTCACTTGAAGTTTTATGTGGTTCAGCCTGAATTAAGACACAAGACAAAAATAAGTGGCAAGAAATTTTCTCACAGAGAAAGACTCCCCAGATTTTCAAAGTGAGGACAGCTGAGAAAGAAGCTGACCTAATTTATCTCAAGTTGGAGACTATCCCAACAAAAGGATATTGTACTTGACCTGAAAAAGGACAAACACAAGCAAAAAATAAAGGCTTTGTTTAAACCATGTCAGCAAACGAATAATGAGATTCTCATTGAAAATTGAATTATGAGGACAAAGGGGATGATGATGTATTTGTCCACAATGACAAAATGAAATTTAGAATGTCAACAAAGAAGTATTAATGATTGAAATTAATTTTTCTACTGCTTTGATCATGTAGATAAAATTTAACACAATAGGAATATTGTCATCTTGTACAAATCATGGCCCCATACAACAAAATGTTTCTCTTTGACCTTTATGATATTGATACTAATCAGACAAAACTGGGAAATGTCAAACCACCTCCAAAGTAATGTTGTGGCTTGACAGTTTTACTGCTATTGGCTGATTAATTGGGATATATGTCACCTGCTCTGACAGGATAATTAACAAAAAGTATCCTATGCACCACCAGTGCAATATTCAATGTGTCTTGTCCTGTAGCTATCAAAACCTAAACAAATCTATAAGGGTTGATTAATCTTATAAAAAATGATTAGCATGATTAATAATCATTAAACCTGTTCAGCCTCTGCTGTGACCCTCTTAATACCATGGATGCATGCAATGCAAAACCATTGAAGTTCTTGCTCTCTTATCCCATAGTATTGATCCCGGATTCCATGGCTGTCATCCAATCATTTTTGCTATTCCATGTATCATATAGCAGTATCCAACAATGAAGACAAGTTTACAATTAAACAAAGCCATCGATCCATCAACAGTATCCATCTTATCACAAATGTCTATTATATCTTCACTTACAAAAGCATCAATCACTTATAGTCTAACAAAGATATGGAAAATGTTTGTTGTTACCTCCTCTGCTCTTCTGTAGCTGCCTTCTGCATCTTTGATCATCTAAACTTAAGGATTGAGAATAAAAACGGTAAACAACAGATCCAATCTGGAAGGAGTTAAGCATCTCTCAGTGAGATTTTTCAAGCACTGCAGAATAGAGTGGATCAGAAAACTACAAAAACATTTTGATTTCCTTTCATGAGTCATGAGGCATGCATGCTCTTCAAGATGGAGAAAGAAATATTAGGTCCAGGGTGTTGATGGCCACTTTGGATATTATTTTGTTTAAATCTGTCTGAACAGAGAAAGTATAGGCAGTCATTAATCCATCCAAGATTGGAATGCTATCTTACTTGCATCTTTCCTTCCAGACTCAATAGATTCCATATTCTATATTGAAATTGAAGATTTTAGATCCAAAGATCATAATTGAAGATTATTAA
>JALLPE010001011.1:0-19850 GCA_036940025.1 Conticribra weissflogii | reverse complement strand
TGATAACCTTTTCAAAAATATTTTGTTTGAGGAGAATCTCAAGTTTCAACTGATCTCTATTTTCAAGCTGCAAGCTGAACATGATTCCATAGTCTTGCTACACAACAATGGCCAATTAAATGGTTATATTTAAAAAAATCATTTATTCTCCTCATTTTGCTGCCTTATGATTTTTTTGATTGCATCTTACTTGCACACTTTGGGAAATATCAAGTGTCTTCATTCATTCATAGAAAGTATGTACCCTACCTACATTTGTTGTGATGTGTTGTAAATTGGAAACAAAAACATTTTTCTTCACAGTATTATTCACAATCAACTCACTCTCTGAAGAGTGTATATAGCCATTCTATTCCATATACTTTTATCTCTACTCCCCCCAAGCTGAGCTAAGTAAGTAATCACTTTATGTAGTATTTGAAAATACACATCATGTCAAGAAAACATTAGGATGTTATAAAAGAATTGATTTTATTACATTTGGATTTATAAAAAATGTTTTGTTCTCAAACTATTTTCGAATCAATTGACAACAACAAGAAAACTTTACTTAGAACACTATTATTTTGGAATAGAAACAAAAGAAAGGGTGTTTGATTCTTTCCAAATGTATAATATATTCAATGTATATGTGATGAATTGGTTTGGTAGTTTTGAGGGCATGGCCAATTTTGCTCAATCAATTTTCATTTTTCACTAGGTTTATAATAGACCACATTCATTAAATCACCTGTTGTCTGAAAATGTTCTAATTCAAATGTCATCAATTCCAGACTCCTGAGAAATCCTGACTCAGAGCAAACACAGCATACAGCATACAAATGACAAAAGACACGTCAAAATGAATTTTCTAAATGTCTAAAAGTGCCAGATTGAAATACATTTCAAGAAACACAATGTTTTCACACAGATGCATTAGTTTATGTCACTACAATAAATTTAATAAATGACTACAGCACTGTGCCAGGAGCCACCCCATGTACATTGGAGTATATGACACATCACTTCATACTAAATATGTGCCAGATACTCTAGAATTAATAAATCATTGCAATTCACACTTGCAAGTATGTAGGGATACTCAGAATAGAGTGTCAATCCTATGGTCATGATACTTTTGTCAAAACAATTCAATAAAGAGTACCCCCTGAAATTACAGACAGACCCCAGAACTTAAAGAAAAATCATTTTTTGCACTCTGTTTATCCTTCTTAATTACTGTCATATGGTATAATTTAGTAGTGTGATTATTACCATATTTCAATCTTTTGCCATTACAAAGATGAACATTTGCCATTTGCCATTTGAAAAGAGTTTTGATTTGACTCGGCTTGTTGCAATATTACCTCTATATAGAATTAGAACAGAAATAAAAGACAAATTATAATGCTTCTTGAAAAATGATGTTCCTTTATATTAGAGGCAAAAAACAGTGTCTTTATGCATGCATTTTGTATGCAAACAATATTGTATCATTTTTCCATAAATCATTTTGTAAAAGAGAACACAAAACCAAAATGTCACCACAAAACAATGGTCCACAGAACATTTTTAAATCCCAATTATAGAAGAGACATTAAGTGAAGCATAAGAGGTCTAGCAGAAATAATTTATAAAAGTTTTGAGCCACTTTATTTCATTTTATATACTGGATCATTTACTGCACATATAATTTTTCACAGCTTACTTAAAGACCCACATTCTATACACAGATGACACAACCAGATTCAAATGTTAAATGGGATTGATTCAATATGTGCTTGAAAGTTATAAGAATGAGAGTTTTAAGAGCATTGTTGTGCACTTCATAGTAGTTTTATGCAGATCCTTCACTGGAGTTTTTGAGATAGGTGGGGAGAAACAAAAATGAGGAATCCCTAGACTACTATCTTTGGCACTAGTCAAGGCTGATTTTGCCATTGCTGATTTTTTGTGTGATTATTGGTATAAAGTTTTGATGCTTTAAAAGTACAAATTTATTGGCACTTACACTGGGTTAAATTATACGTCTTATCACAAAAGGAATAAATACATATTTGCATCTAATAGGTTAAAAGTACTATGCAAGTTTGACAAGTATTATACTTTCCTTCTTCTTCTCTGGTTCAATCTATTTATTTTGCATTGTTTTTTGGGATTTGGGTACTAGTTATAGTCCATTCATTTGACTAAAATGCAAATGATTATCAAAATTGGCCACCACAACATGGTATTGTTTGTGATTGTGTAATGCATGTCCCAGCAAAGGGACAAGTTTTGTTTTTATATTTACAAAGCTGCAGGCGTCACTAGCTTGACACTAAACTTATTCCTGAGTAGTAGATGAACAAAATCACAGAATGTAAGTAGGACCTGGCACATAATGAAAAAGTTATCATTGAGATATGCAAAATTCAATGAGTCAAATCCAGACTTAGAATTAAGATACAGTTTTGGGTTAGAAAAAATTCAACATTAATTGCACCATTTGTCTGATTTTTTGCATCTTGCTTACTTTCCCTTAGCCATCACACTCATTTCTGCCACCAACAATTCATTCTAATCAAAATTAGAACTATCATCTAAACATAACTGCTTGTGGAGTTCAGCCACACTGTCATTTACCATGACCACCACTGACTTGCTTTGGAACCCTTCAACTTCAGTTCCAGTAAAATCCATTTGCTGACACTGAGGCACTCAAATTTCATTCATTAATCCACCACCTTTATTGTCAAGATGAATTTTTATGGAACCCCTGTTTTATCAAGAAGTAGAAGAAAAATGTAAGCAGACCATGAATATTTTGGCATTTAGCACCAGACACCAGATTTGTAAAAATCACTGGAATCTACCACCTTTTCCAACTTTACTTGCACCTACTCTAACCATTTCTCTTTTGCCCATGATACTTTGACCATCTCCTGATCAATCTACTCAAATTTGCACAGCATTTTGCTCATCAAATCAAATAAAAGCCAAGTGTCATTCACATTCCACCTGCACTGAATACATTCTTCTGTGAAACATATGACTTTACTTGTTCACTTTCAGATTTCTGGTCTATTTCACTCTTCTTGTACACTGGAATTTTGTTGAACGAAAAATCATTGATGTAACACTCAATTTTCCCCATCTCCCTTAATTTTGCAGATTGTAATTGAGTATCTTTCATTACCTTTGTCATTTCCATCCTTGTCATCTCAACATATGATGCACTCTCTTGTGGTTCAAAGGAGTAAAAGTAAATGCAACAAAGCCCACCTTCAGCCAGCTCATAATTTTTTCTTTCTCAAAGCTCAGCAATCAAATGGCTGCATTTTGATCGGATCACCCTGATATCCATTGATGATTTGAGGGAAATAATTGTAGGTAAGTAAAGCTTGTTTAATCTTGGTCTCTTTGTTGCTTTTGTTGTTTTGTAGTGTCTACCTGTAAGTGAAAACCTCTTGCACAAAGATTATTTGTGCCTAATTATTGGTGTAGTTTTACAATCTCAAAACCAAACATGTGGCACTTGTTGAATTTGGTAATCCAGGAATAAGATGAACACCATCATGATCCATATCATGTCAGAACTTGATAACCTTTCGCCTTTGCAGTTTTGTCCCAGACCACTCTTGGATTTGATCAATATTGGACCCTAAATCATTTCTTCACATTGAACATGACTTTTGGAGCTAAATTTGCAAACATTGAATTGTATAGAGCATAGATTGGATGAAAATGCCTTATCCATGCTACCATTTTTCAGACAGAGATGTGAGTGTCCATGGCAATTAAATCTTCAAATCCCCACCACCCAATGACAAAAGGTAAATCATCTTATCTGCTCAGCTTCACATTCATATGCTACTCCTCTTCAGATTTTGTTTCAATATGAACATTGGAATTGCAATTGGACTTGATCCAAAAACCTGTAACATGGCCACCAGGGTCGTTTTACACCTGTGGTTTAGTCCAAAGTAGATCTGTATTTGTAAGGGTGCTGGTTCTTGGTCCACCTACATCCTTCTCCAAAGACATAGTGAGATAAATCTCATCAAAGTTTATGAACTAATGAAAGACCTCATATTTGAAGGTCAATTAAGAAGTCAAGTTTTCTTTTTCATGTAAGTGTATAAAAGTCAATGGTTAGATAAACAACAACAAAATTGTCACAATAAAAATATCAATAACATCACACAATCTAACATGATATTTTGCAAGGAAACTAAAGATTTATCTTATGTGTACCCATACCAGATAAGAAAACCACCAAGCCACAAAATTAAATTAGGAAAAGTCATACAATAAGAACAACTACCCTCAACTTTCTTTGCCTTTATTTGTTGCATTTGTTTGGAAACTGCTCCATCAATTGTGTGTTTGAATAATTTACAGTGAGAGCTGATTGCATCTCCATTTTTGAAGGAAGGCTCAAATATTTCCCATCATCTGCTTTGGTTTGCACTCACCATCACCAGAGAGTTGACGCATCAAAATAGGAAAAATAAATGGGGAAGTGATACAACCTTCTCAATATTCTGGTGTGGAGTTCTTGTGAGCTTGTTTGTAGCCAACCTCAATGTTTGATTCATTTGCCAAGAAGATGGACCTTCATCAAGAAACTTGGGATGATTTTATCACATCAGTTTTTTGAAAACTTTGATGACTCCACAAGGAAGGTCATGACTCTTTCATGGGTTGTATTTTTGATTTACTTCTAGGTCTTGTTAAATTGTGTTAGTACTGCTCCATCTTCATCAATGCATTACAGTGCTGCTCATGCCATTGATTTTTTGCAGTATTTGCAGGTATTTCTTCATACTTTGCTGATGTGAGGGCTAACATGCATTGGATATTGCAACTTCTGTTGGAAAAGACTTGGCACTGTCTTGGACAATGGTTGCAAGCCTCTCTCTTTTCTTTCACCCACTCATAGAGATGATTTTTGTGGCAAGGACGTTCCATTGCTTTGATGGCCTCATTGATGCTGAGACTGACATGAACAACCTGAATAAGCAAAAAATTTGATAACTGCTAAAACATACCATAAAATTAAAATAACTCTGACATCATCAAATTAACTGCAATTGCCTCCATGACAGCCACCACCCACATAATCTTCTCAGTGCTACTCAGGAGAGGTGGCAAGCCATTTTTGGCCTTGATTTAGGCTAGGAAGCAATGATAGTGATGAGAATGTGATTTTTGAATTCAAAGCAATGTGGCAGATTATGAAGATAATCTGCTCTCCCCAGACCCCTAAACCCACTTATAAAAAGAAAGCTGTGATTGAGAGGAAGAAGACTGTTGTGTCGTCATCCTGAACATATAGAAAAATAGTCTTATATCATGATTTGTTCAACATTATGTTGAAAATTTGGTTGTTCAACTAGTGGTCTAAAACAAGTATGATTTCAGGTTTCAGGATTATGATAACCCATGCAATAATACTACTATGTGCTTGGTCCAGTCCCAAATCATACTCAAAAACATGATGGGCCCAATGAAAAGTACAAAAAGTACACCTAGTTATGAACAAATTTTGGGTTCACTATGACAATGTACCTGGTATTAACAATTTAGATTCACTTGGATACATCAGGAGGGCAATTCCACAGAGATTGGGGTCATTTGTCTTAGGTAATTTAGCAGATGTACTTGATGTTGAATCTAAAAAGTTAGGAACTAAGGAGATGAAATTTATTGTTGAATGATATGATTATTTGTAGTATGGTACTACCATAGTACAGTCGATATTATTCACCATTTTGGTTTTTCATCCCCTCGAAGTCTTTTTAACCAATATTCACTTCTGTTTTCATCACAAATTTGATTCTACGGTATACTTCATTGTCCATCAAAAAAGTAGCTTTTTTGTGAAGGTCAAGATTTCTTCACAGGTAAATCAATATAGTATAGTTTAAGTTACCTTCGACAGCGAAAAGCATCTCCCAAATGAAGAATTTCGATTCTTGTAGCGCGAGCTTTTTTAATGGAACAGGATGACGATTTGTTTTTTGACTGAACCATATTTATTACGATACAAAACAAAGACATTTCTCTATAGTAAATTAGAAGAAGAATACTTCTTTTTTAGAGGTTACGTTCTCTCTGATTGTGTAGAGTGACGGCTCAGGAACATTACGAATTCCACAATCATTCAACAAACGTGAAATCCATACGAGCCCCCCACAAACACGGCAAGTCAGGTTGGAATTATTGATAATAGCTTTTGTGAAAGTCTGTATTTGATTGACAGTGGTGGTATCGTACGACAGTAGTACTAGGTGATCATCACCAACGTGAGCTCACATGATCATCGGTTGATTGCACCATGGTCCTTTTATTCATTGGAGGACCTCGGATCAGGGATAAGGATGCGCTGCGGCTGCCGTTCCGCGTCGCAGGCCGCCACTCCAGCCTTAATTGTTTCCAGGTTTTGATTAAAAAATTCCGGAAATCGTCACAAATATGGTTTTATGTTCTTTCCGGCTCGTGCAACCAGAAGGAATACGAAGAAATTGTGATGGCATCCAATCCTGACGTTTTCTCCTTATCGAACTCATTTATTCTCGGCGTTTGTCACCTCTGCAGATTAACGTCAGGCCTTCTCATCACGGAAGAACTCCTTGTAGCATGTCTGCCCGAAGGCCTCCTCGGGACCCCGCCGCCCCTAAGCGAAACCAATCCGCTTATCTTCTCTATCAAAATGCCATGAGAGATACGTTCAAGCAGCAAAACCCTGGGATGACTTTTGGTCAGCTCAGTAAATATACTTCGGTGAGCAGCGGAAGTTTTGTTAAGCTTTGTCGAACTCACTCACCGTGAAAAATATTGATCCAAATTATAATTTGCATATCATATGCTAATGATCGCGGCTGGATGACTCAATACTCGAAAGGCTATGTATGCTGAAATGCCTCCTCAGGAAAAAGAAGCATGGAATCAGCGTGCTGAAGGTGAGTATTTTCGATATTCTGTCGAATGTTGCTCGGTACTTGCTTGTTTTTGTAAGAAAATCTAACGTTGTCATCTAATGCTACCCTTTCAAACGTAGCCGACAAAGCTCGTTACCTCCACGAACTTGCCAACTATGTCCCCCCTCCAGGTGAGTACAAAAATAGCTGTTGATTGTCACTCTCCCTTTAACTTTAAGACCTGAAATCCGAATCGATTTCTTTGGGATAACAAGGTTATGATGTTAAAGGGGATGCCATAGAACCGGTGCATCCTGTAAGGGGTCGTCCGGGGAGAAAAGGATCTGGAGTAAAGACTCAAAGGGACCCAAATGCACCCAAGAGAAACATGTCGGCATACTTGTTGTATCAAAACTGTATGCGGGAACAGTTCAAGGTTTGTGGTTGTGGTTTGATATTTTATCTTCTTTTATCGTTTCAAAAAATTACCTGACAAATGTGCGTACGTGTTTGAACTCAGGCCCAGAATCCCGGAATGACTTTTGGACAACTAGCTAAGTTTACCTCGTACATGGTGAGCTCAAATTCAGCTCGACTTGAAACTGAAAATGTTATTTTCATTTTCTCGTCTTCTTTCGCCAACACACTTTACCCTCTTCAACTGTCTGAGATAGTACAAATCCCTTCCGCCCGAAGAGAAGCAAAAGTGGGAGGCACACGCTGCGCAAGATAAGGCTCGCTACGAAGCTGAAATGGCCTCGTATGTGTAAGTTAAGCTTCTTTTGACCAGCTGAAATATTTCTGTATGGTACTGTGATTCGTGATTTAATTGTTGCCCTCGCCATCCATGTCAAGGCCTCCTCCTGGATACGATGCACAAGGCATTATGGTCGAGGAACGTCGTTATGGTAAGAGGTATACGAAAAAGGAAAAGGACCCCGACGCACCGAAACGTGCGCGTGGATCATTTGTCTTCTTCACCTTCGAAATGCGTCCCAAAGTGATGGAAGAAAATCCTGGGATTAAATTTGTCGATATGGGCACTCTCCTCGGAGAAAAATGGAGGGCCCTATCTGCCGAAGAAAAACAAAAGTACGAGGATATGGCTCAGGAGGATAAACAACGCTTCAATAGAGAGATGGAGGAGTATACTGCCAAGCGCCTTGCAGAAAACCCAGCTCCGCCAGAGCACGACCCATCAGTTGCCGCAGCAGCTTATCATCCTGTTGCGGCGCCGCCGGTTCATGAAGTTTATGCCCATCCTCCCGAGCATCACCATCATTATGAATATGCTCATCATGGATACTACGATCCGAACGCTTATGTTCATTACCCTCCTCCACAACACATTGACCCCAACGATCCCTATTCTCATCATGCCCCGCATCCTGGGCATTATCACTATGCATGAGATCTGTTTTCAGCACGGCCTTGATTGTTGCCGCATGGAACTTTGCTCCATTTTCCGAGAAAATCATGGGAATTCACCTTTCTTTAGTGTATCTTACAATAGAAAGAAGTTTGAAGTAACGAAATCTTCTGGCGTTGGCATTAAATAGAGCTCTGTCTACCATGTTTAAATTGAAATGATGCCATGGGCGTTAGTCCTTTTTTATGTTCTAAGAGCCGAGACGTATGGAAGCTCGTTTTCCTTTTGAAAATTTTTGACACATTCTTTTTGCTCTGAGACGAGGAAGTAAATTTACATAATGAAATGCACCAATTCATTCCTAACGCATCCTTTCAATCGTGATTATTTTGCAAAGATGACAACAATCAAGCAGAAATGGTACTGGTTTAAAGTTAACTAACATCTACTCTCTCACTATACGGGCCTTTTCAAAGGTGAAGTCAATGAGACTGAGGCGATGGTGTCTATGTCCTGTGGGGGTTGTAACGGTGGCAGTAGAATTGGTGGGAGCTTTGGCAATGGTAGATTTGACAGGCCGTGGTGGTGGTGGTGGTGGCTGTGGTGGCTGTGGTGGTGAAGTGATGGTGAAGTGGTGGTGAAATCCAATGGAGGTAAAGGCGGTCAGTGACATGAATTGTAAAAAAAAACAAGAGGAAATCTCTAGAGGGATGGGGGATAGCGGTAATACGGTTCATCTAGATGTTTTGTTTTTCGCACTAAGTTTTTCTCAGATTTGGTGAGTGACTCATGTGATGGAATGAAAACCAAAAACTTGATTTTTTGCAAAAACTCTGACACAATTGCCATCTAGAGGAATTTTTGTTTGTATAGGTGAAATATGCACTGGTTATGATGAGAGATGGTTTTACTCACGAATCAGAAAACATAGATCAATCTCCTATGGTCACTGTCCTTTATGATTTGTCCTTTAGTTGCTGCGATATTGCTAGAAGTGATTGTGGCAACTAAGTACTCGAGCAAACAGTTACAGAATCATGTAAGATTTGTGTGACCTCCCAAGAGTTTTTGCTCCCACCATTGCCAGTGAGGTTGTGTGACATAGGATTACTAGAGGAGAGCAATGTCAGCTTAAGGGGGACATATCATGATGACAAGGGCCATATGAGAGAACAAGATATTCTTTTGTGTTTTGAAATTGACTGTACCCAAAGCAGAGCAATGGAGGAGTGGGAAGACATGGAGAGAAAGTCCCCAAGAGGATAAATGATTGGGGGCTCTAACCAGAAGAGAGAGTTGGTGTTATGAGGTTGGGGTTAGTGAACTAGGTATTAGGCAAGTGGATCATAGGGGTTGATGGGGTAAATGGAAAGATCAGGGAAATGGGTGGTGTGCTTATGTATCCAGGGAAGTTAAGGCCAAATTTTGGCGGGTGAGGTTCATTATAATTTTTGAAGATGATATGGGAGCCTTAGATGTGGCAGACATGGTTCAATGGAGGACCAATGATGGGGTGGGAAAAGGGGAGAGGGTGGTCAAGAATATACAGGGAAGAATTGATATGGCCTGTGCAAGATAATGTCAGTACCAATAACAGCAGAGGACAAGATTTTGATGAGCAACGGTCATGTAGATGTTGAGGTGGAACTCCTGGGCAGGTTGTGGGCAAAGTGGTTAAACAATGTCAAGATTGTGGAATTTTCTTGTGAGACTTCATCAGGATTGAAGGTAACTGAGAATGTCAATATCAATGGGGAAGATAGGAGGCTGAGAGGAGTGGTTGAAGGCAGCAGTCAGGAGTCATTTCTCTTTGGCCCAGGTGCCAGTGATGTAGTGGAGCATGGCAGCTTCTGGTGGTTTGTGATGTGCTGGCAATTGGTTGCAGTGGAGAAGGAGGGCAGGCTTGAAGTTGTCAGATTAGTTAAAATTGTAGGGTTTGCAGTAGGATTGGCAGGGGATGTTAATGGGTGATATAAGGGTGATGGGGGGGAAGAGAGACTCATCATCTGTGTTGATGTCATTTAATTTTGGGCAGTGACTGGACATAAGGTGTGGTCTATGCTGCCAAGGGAGAATGACCCACAAGGAAGGAGTAAGGGGGATGTTTGTCAACCGGGGTGGATTGATGGTGAGGAGGTCTGGTTGGCTTTTATAGGTGTGGTGATATGTTGGGTAATGTTGCGGAGTGAGTCAGTGTGCAGACTGAAGGAGATTGTTGGTGCTATACATCTGTTGCATGTGATTGAAGAAAGAGAGGAGAAATCCAGTTTTCAGGTCAAGGTCAGAAGGGTTGGAGAGAAAATTCCTGACAAGATCTGGAGGGCTGCAGCAAACTTGGAGAAGTGATCAAAGATATCCCATGGACTGCTGAAACCAATTACAAAGGGAATGTTGGCAGAAAGGCCATTGGTCCAACAAAGGGAGATGTAGATGGCTCAACTTAGAGTGAAAAGGGGAATGTCATCCAGGCCAAGTATGTGGTTGGCACAGAGTTGTAGGTAGAGGGCCACATCAGCTGCAAGCCAATGCTCTAGTGTAGGTATTGAGACATTGTAGCAGCACCGGAAGAAGATAAAGTTGTTGACAGAGGGCATGTTGATTGGGAAGGCCTTGGCAATGCCATGGTCAAACTTGAATTCAACATGGCATATGGTAAAGAACATGCCTGCATCTTGACAGGCTTGGTTCCTGGGAAAGTGCAATGCATGTGGGTAGATGGTGTGAGGAGGCTGGTCCAAAGGTGACATCAAAGGTGTCAATTACATAGTTTGGGCAGAAGGAGTCCCAGGTGAAGTCAACCTTGGCCAATAGGCCGTGAAGTCAGTACTCATGATGGAAAGAGGATAGGGATGATCAGGGAGTGAAGGGTAGCAAGGGAACAGTTATTGGAGATTAACAGGCAAGTAGGAGGGTTCTTCTGGGTGCAGTTGGGCTGGTGACAGAGCATGGGTGAAGATGGGATTGGGGTGAGTTGGTTTGATGCCAACTATCAGTATTCATGTGACATAATTGAGTGGTTCTTGTGGGATTGTGGGGGATTCCATGTGAGGGTGTCAGCCCAGGTGGTGACATGACAGGGGTTTCTATGCCATGGTCCATCACAAGTGATAGAAGTCATACAATGATTCCAAGTGGAAAAGTGCTGCCATGATGAGATATGAGATAGATGAGCTCCCATTTCTGTTGCTCAATGATAAAATCAAGGAAGTTGACTGAATTGGGGGGTTGTAGTCCAATTCAAGATGTATTGGTGCCTGTGGTTGCTGAGGTTGAGGGTATGATTAATGGCAACGGTTGATATCTTCCTTATTGAAGAGGTGAAGTTCCTTGATGAGATACTCACTGACAAAGCTGGGTTAGGATGGATTATGATGGTTTGATAACATGTGGAAGGGACATCCAGTGTTAGTAGCATTGAAGGTGGGGTCAATGCTGAAGTCAGAAATGTAGGGGATGAACTTGGTTTTGACAGGGAAGGCTGTGGTGACCTCAAGAGGAATACCACCTGATAGGGTATTGTAAGGGAAGTGCTGTTATTGGCAGACTGTGCCCAAGACATAGAAATGATGGTAAAAATCTAGGCAGTCAACCATCATGACAAAATTGGGAGTGGGGATGATTGGAGAAGAAGTGCCAAGGAGTGATGGGATCCAAGCCTCATGTGTCAGCTTGAATTTGTAGATAGTATTGTAAAATGCCACCAAGGTTGCAGGGTCTGGGAGTGATGTTGATATGATGGAATGGGATGGATTGGTTGTGTTGTCAGCAGAGAAGAATTTCTCAATGTAACAATGGGGAAGCAGTGGCAGAAGATGAAGTTAAGCTCTGCATTCCTGAACAGTGGCTCATAATGGTGTTCAAGCATTCACATGAATTGGGTTGCAAATGTTAAACTCCAAAAATTGATAGAATGGGACAATGACCAAGGTTTCATATATCACTGATGGAAAGAATATCTGGCAATGCCACCTGCCCAAGTTCATTGGTGGAAGTCCTCTTCTATGTATGTTTCATCATCTGAGCCAGTGTTGGAGGTTCCTGGGGGGAAGCCCACCAGAGACAGATGAGGGAATGGAGGAGGTGGGTGACAGAATAGGTGTGGCCTTCTGCCAGGTCCCATAACTTGTAATTTATCTGGTAGGGACATCCAAAGAGGCCATTGCTGAGAAGATCATCCCTGATCTTGCTGCCAAGGGGATGTACATCCATCTTGGCCAGTTTGGTGATGACCCTGGATGCTTCAAAAGATGGTGCTGAAGGGTGCCAAAGGATGGGGGATTAACTTGATAGATGCTGCATCCAAACGTAGAGGGATTGGGAAATGCATTTCATTATGATTGATGCCCATACGTGAAATGTGAAATAATTGTTAATTTGTTATAGGGTGCTAAATGAATTCATATTATGTAATTATGACATGTTGTATGAGATTTGGTTTTAATTAAAAGAATTTTTCCAGGTATCCCTATTTTTGTGTCACAACACGTGCATCAGAGATCACCCGATGTCAACAAGGGATGGATTTGACCATTTGAAAAACTCGTCCAATTTTAAAAAACCTCGTCCTCTAGAGAGGACGAGTTTTCGCCTTGAAATGAACTATTTTAGAGGGTAAAACGATAGATCTTCTTCAAGAGGACGAGTTTTTGCCGAAAACGACGTGTTTGTTTATAAGGGTTAATCCCAAAGGCTTCAGAATAAATCGGGTTCCTGATAAATCGGCAGAAATAAAAACGTAGAAATCGATGGGTGGAGAGTGGAGAGTGTTAGGTGTATGGCGCTTGTTTTAGAGGGCAGGGAGTGATGACCTACATAAACATCTACACAGGAGTCGTTAAGATCTCAACATCTCACTAATACAACAATCATTAGCTAAGAATAATGGAGCCAGCGAATGAATGTAACACCAACAGAAATGAATCCAATAAAGGCCATAAAAGTTTCATAACCGAAGATGACTTAGGATTGGAGCTTCCCGAGAGGTCAAGAATGTTTTTAGGTTCGGATGCAGACACAGCTACTGGAGGTGGCTTTGGAAAATCGCTCATTTCGGGCGCAACATATATAGTAGACGGCCATGATCACAACGGAAACCACAATGACGATGTTGACGAAAGCGACGCATACAATTATAATGAAGATGAGGAGGGTGCAATTTTCGCAAGCCGAGACTTTCATCTTCAATGCGAAGAGCTTCTCGAAAAGAGGATGACTGGGTGCGAACGTTTGCTGGAGTTGCGGGAAATGTCCTAGAATGGTGAGCCAAACGCAATATGTGTTGTCAAGTTAAATATTTGCCGATAAACACTGTCCTGATACGTTTCGAAGGTACGATTTCGCTGTCTTCGGATATTTTTCAGATGTTTTAGGAGATGTATTTTTTCCACCACATCAAGATGGGCATGCAGCTATTGTAGAGAGTTTTGCTGTATTTGGTGGGGCCTTTTTTATGAGACCAAGTTGAGTTTTCTAATTTCGATTCCGATTTCTCCATTATTTCTTTTTGACTGTAAATTGATTTTCCTAATTTATCCGATGGCCTTTTCAAACAAGTCGGAGGAATGCTGATGGGTTATATTGGAGATACGCATGGATCTAGGAAAGCGCTTACAACATCGATCTTTCTGATGGCGTTTCCCACTTTTTGCATGGGCTGCTTACCAGGTTACAAAAGTGTTGGTTCGATATCAATTGTTTTCCTGACAATTGTCCGCTTACTGCAAGGGCTTTCTGTCGGCGGGCAACTCATGTCAAGTTTAGTGTTTACATTGGAAAGGCATCCTAAGTCCAAATGGGGTCTGTGAGTATGCCGATTTGTTTACCATTCATGATTCTTTGGAAGCGAGCACAGACCATTCACGAATGAATTTTTTATCATTATTATTGATCGATCACTAGGTATGGGAGTTACGTTTTGGCAGCAGCAAATCTCGGAACTTTATTAGGCGGTATTGTTGCAACTGTCACTAGGAGCTTATTAAGTGATGAATCATTGCGCGCGTGGGGTTGGTAAGCTCATTTTATTCAATAGATTACATTTTACAAAAAAGCTTTAGAACCTCAAGAAAAGAGTCGTATATCAAACATGAAGGCGCATTCCATTTCTATGCGGAATCATAGTGAGCTTCTCAGGATATTATTTAAAGCATCATTCTGAAGACGATGATCCCAAACATATCCATGGAACCCCATCGGGTGATGGGCCAGCACCCAACCCATTGACGTTGGCGTTTAGCAGATCAAACATAAGATCTCTGTTGGCCAGTTCCATGGTCCCGTTGCTATGGTCTGCAGGATTCTATTTAGCTTTTGTTTGGATGGCGGTATACATGGTAAGAGAGTAGATTGTCTTGGAGATGCTGAATGCTTCGCTCATCGGTTGCATTGACCATCATTCGCTTTTTTCAATCATTCGAAACCTTCAAGACCGATTTGTTAGAAACACCAGTCCCACATTCATTTGCAGTGAACAGCGCATCTCTCGGATTTAGTGTTTGCCTTCTGTTCCCTGTCGCTGGTTGGCTGTCAGACAAAGTTGGAAGAAAGCTAGTGATGGGTTTTGGCGGAATCTTCATTGGGACGCTTAGCCCTGTCATGATAGTTCTAATTGGAAGAGGAAACGCTATGATTGCTTTTTTGGCACAATCGTTTTTGGGAATTTGTTTATCACTTTGGGGAGCCCCAATGATGGCATGGTTAGCTGAAAGCTTTGAGCCAGCAGCCCGTCTTACTTCAGTTTCGATTGGGTACAATGTCGCCCAGGCATTAGGTGGAGGCATGGTGAGGTTTGATTTGTGTGATGACTTTAATATTTTTGACTTTGGTTATGTCTCTAAATCGATTATTCCGCAGTCTCCAGCTATTGCAACTGAACTCGTGGATAAATTGGGGTTAGTAAGCTGCTGCACCTTAATTTCGTTCGTCTTCTGTAGCTCACCGAACGTTCCAACACCCTCCCATTGATCCAACCCAATTCAACATATTTTCGAAGTCCGAAAAGTCCTGGTATTTACGTAAGATGCGCTCGTTATGTTTCACTCTCATTTTCACCACATCTCTTGATTGCAATAATTTCCTACTATTTCTTTTGAAAACTTTTCTCCATTCAAGGTAACTATTATGGCTTCATTATCTGTCATTGGATTACTTTTAGCACCGCCATCACCGGTTCACTTTACTGCGCTCCACGGGGATGATGAATTCGAAGGGACCAATTATCCTGATAAAGACGACGAACAAAAAAAAGGGATGGACACTGAACTTCAACATGACGAAATAGTTTGATGTTCGATTTGAAAAAACTGGTTTTTGATTAGCCCACTTTAGTAGACTGCGTCATCATGATATTATTTACTTATGCCAGTGCTCACTTCTTGCCATCACAATGAGCAATAATTATTTCTTCTTAAATGGATCATGGTTTCTTTATATTTTATAACGTCAAAATTATGATTCGGATACCATTCAGATAGAGATTAAGACTGTTTACACTCTGGATTTTCACTTGCACCTTTGTTATGGGAAGTAGAAGTGTAATCCATCAATGTAGGCAAAGGTGCTGCCTTGGTGCCAGACGGCTGTCTTTTGTGAGTGTTTGGCGTTGAATTCTCTTTGCCTGGGTTGTTGGCGATTTCGCCACTGGAAGCACCAGAGAGGGCCTTGGATTTGTTTAATCCTCCGGACGGCGGCAATCCTCTTTTGCGTATGTTGGGTGTTGAGTTTCTGAACTGATTGCGCTCCATTGATAGTTTAGCAGTGGTCAACTCGCTTCTCAGCTTTTCAAGTTCTTGCTCCAAATCCCACGAGCGCTGCTCTGCTTTTTGAACGTCAGTAATTGCTGCAGTGTTCCTCATGATAAGATCTCGCTTTTCATCTTCTAGTTCTCGAATGCGCTCCTCGAATTCTTCCCTGTATTGAACAAGGGCGGATTTGGAAATGGGTGCAGTTGAACTTTTCGGATAATGCGCATCTTCCGAGAAGGCTTCATTATGATTAGTGCCTCCGCTTATGTTGATTTCTCTCAGTCTGCGATTTTCTTCACGGAGCGAGTTGCAAACTGACATGAGTTCGTCCACTTGGGTTTGTGATGCACCACCAGGACCAAACCTACGCCCAAGTTGTCGTCGAAGACGATCATTATCTGCAGAGATTTCTTTGGAATTCCTCGCAGCTTTTTTGGCCTTTTCCTCCCATTCATAGCTCAATCTCAACGCTTCTTGATGTTTTGTCTCGAGAATCTTAATCTGGCTGTCGCGCTTGCTGATTTTCGCTTTGGCCTTTTGTTCGTATTGTTGTTGGAAAGACTTCACGCCTTGTAGCTCCTCTTCCAGTTGATCAATTGTTGCCTCGTACTTTTTCACCAATTCCTCCTTCGCGGCTGTTGCTTTTTTCTTCGACTGGCGGAGCATTTCCTTCCCTTTAACTAGAAGAGACTCAATTTCTTCTGCCTTTGCTTTCATGATAGCATCTAACTCAGTTTGCTTACTCTTCTCGAATTCGTCAAATCGTTTTTGCGCCGCTTCCTTCTGTGATCGTAGTGCAGCTGCAGACTCATCTCGCAGAGCTGAGAGTTGTCGCGACAGCCGCTGTTCTAAACCGTTCTTCTCCAACTCAGCGATATCCAATTTCTCTTTGTGCTGCTTGCGTTCAGAATCAATTTTCATTGTGAGCTTCTCTTCCAATGCGATCAACTCTTGACGAGCTTTATCCATGATGTTCTTCTTCTGGTTTTGATAGTCACGCTCCGCGTCGATTGCTGCTTTGTGACTTTTCAGCCTCTCCTCCTTCATCTTTTCGTCCAATTCTTGGTATCGCCTAGACCAATCAGCAACATCATTTTTCAGCTTCTGTTCACGTTCTTCGGACTCACGCAGAAGTTTTTGAGTACGTTCCAACTCCGATTTAGTTTGAAAAAATCTTTCTTTGAACTTGTCCGATAGACGCCTGGCATCATCACAGCTTTCCTCAAGCCGCTGAACTTCATCCACCTCACGCTTTGATTCGAATTCTTTTAGCCTTGCGTACTCACTTCGCAATGTCATAAGCTCTTCAAGTAGTTCTGGATTGAGCTCACTATGATGGAAAAAACAATTGCATTTTGATTAATCCAGGTCTTCAAAAACTGGCGTGAATAAGAAAATGCACGTTTAGAAATGTCACCTCATCCCCACTCCCACTGCACTACCGCTTAGGGAGTTCCCTCCTTCGTCTTGCAATCTCTTTTGAAAATCACCTGTCTCGGCATGCTGCAAAGAGATTCCTCTTTTCAACGCCTTGATATCCCCTTCCAACCCACTATTCTTCTCTTGTAAGCGGCGCAAATCGTCCCGGCACTCTTCCAATGTCACCTCTGCCTCATCTGCACGTACTTTGTACTCCTCCAGTTGTCGTTTGAGAGTTTTCATCGTAACCAATTCATTTTCCAACGCAATGCACTTTTCAACAGAGGCAGCATGGGCCTTTTCTTCCCGTTCCAAAGCCTCTTGAGCGTCTCCCATGAGCTCAATCTTTTCGCGGCATTTCCGCAATTGTTCTTCCGTCAAAACGAGTTTGTCTTTTGAGAATTGTGCAACGTCCAGTTCATCTCGAAGGCGAGTCACTTCTTCTTTTAACTCATCTGACGATTGCTTGTACTCGCGAAGATTTTCGAGCTCATTCTTTAGGGCACATAGTTCTCTATTGCATTTGTTTTCGCAGAGTTTCGATGTTTCGATCGATTCTGACTCAAGTCTTAGCATTTCAGCTCGATGCTGTAACTCCATTTCATCCACCTTCTCAGTAAGAGCATGTTCTCTCTGGCGGGTTTCCTCCAATTCTCGTTTCAAAATTTCGTTGTCCTCGCGCAGTTTCAATAATTCGCTCAGGAGTTCTTGGTTTCTGCATCGATCGGAGGACATCTCTTCTAAAAATGATTCATCAACTTCTGCCCGACGACGTTTTCTCTCTTGTAGTGAGTCGGTTGCAAAATCATCGGCACCAACTTCATCATTAAATCTCCGTTCCCATGTCTCATCGACCCTTGATATTTCTTTTCCACCATTTTCGAAATCAAATCCAAACTCCGCCGATTCATCTAGAACACTCTCATCCATCAACGTGGACTGGTGATCTGATTTTTGGTCTTCCTCTCCATCGTAGCTTTCTCCATCCCCGATTTGTTGACTTTGCTGAATTATCCTCATGATTTCATGCTGCACATCCGGCCTATCTGTCATATCCTTAATTCTCTGAACATATTCATTTTGCTTGTCGCATTCGTTGGAAACCGCGCGACAGAGTAGGGTGGATAATATTTGGTACTGCGTTTCGCGAGAGATTGTAGTCAGGACATCAATTTCCGATTTTTCAACAAGTCCCATGGTGACTAAACGGCGGTGAATCTGAGACCATGCTTCGCTCGCTGAGGCCGGTCGGATGTAAGGGCATTCATCGCCAGATGTTTGAATACATAGAATTTCTTCGGAAATCTGAGATATCTTGCTGAAAAGTCGCGGTAAGCGATGCGAAGTACGATGCATCAATAATTATTCTCTGCAGAATAGCCATCGGCGATAACTTCTTAACAAAAAAATCTGTAAACTAACCATGATATTCCCATCTCATCCAACTGCTCAACCCCGAGAATTTCAATTTCCTCTAGCTGCGGGAAGCTGAACACCCAATAATGCAATGCCTCCAGCCCCTCTGCTTCGCCGATGTCGATGTTAGATGGCATGTTGATGCTAACTCTATAAAGGAATGTTGCAAAAATTGCCGAAACTTCGTGATACTTTTTCCCACTTTTTTATAGTTTAGTATTTTAGATAAAAGCAAATAGTGCTTTTCCGACCAAGGCGGCAGATCTAATGCCAACGCACCTTTCAAGAAAATAAGACTGTACAAGAAGGACACGGTTATGGCCAAAATGCCCGTCGTCTCTGGGTTCTTGTTATGTCAGGTTGGTGGAAGTCATTAGAACGAAGAAGGAACGAAAAAAAAAACGTGTCGGTTGCATGATGCATGATGTATATTACATTAGGCATTCTTTAACCAAGTTTTGTACCATAATACCATACTTGCCTCTTCTTTCATGGGAAATTGCCAACGTCAAGGGCGAGATTGGTTTCATATTAAAATGCTTTGTACATATTATTTTCGAATTTCAAACCACCATCAAAAAAGTTGTTATTAGTTCCTATATATATATATAACTGGGTGCGAGTTACTCGACATATGAACGCAAGGATCCTACCTTCGTTTCACGAAAAATATTTTTGTTTTCTAGTTCAACTGTAACCCCAAGGTATAATATTTTTTATATGAAACAATAATAGTAGTAGACTGCGTTGCGTTTTCAGGTAGTCTGACAAGTCTCACAGGGACTGCGCTCACGTTTTTGCTCACACACATTGTGTCATTTTCCAGTTCATTCCTTCATGCATATTGTATGATCTATCAGGGAGTTACGTAGGAATTAAAATATCTAGAAGACTTCATATATAGCAATAGCAAAGGAGAAATTTGATTTTTTTTCAAAACACACCATAATTTTCACTGTCTTGTTTTGATAATCAAACAGCACCTAGTATTGAAATCACTGTGACAGTACAAAACATTAC
>JALLPE010001010.1:0-13442 GCA_036940025.1 Conticribra weissflogii | reverse complement strand
ACTTACAAAGAGATTTTTCAATAGCCATAAAAACTAAATTTATTTTGAAACAAAAGCAAGGGTTGAAAATTAATTTGCCTATCTAATAAAACAAATAATTAAACCAGCCAATACTCATAAAATAAACCCTGATGAGTTCAAATGATTAATTTTTTTACATCAACAGTCTAGAGATTCAAAACAAAATTCACAAATGAAACTTGTTTAGACTTTAAAACATTTGTTATAGCAGTCATATAGACCTATATCTAATCAATAAAAATTGAATACAAGTAGTCATAAAAATGTTTTAGCAACTGTAATGACTTTGTTTGAATTCACCTAAGACAAGAAAAATTACAAGCCATTGTCTTTGATAAAAATTGATAATTACACTTCAATTATCAATTATTAATTTCAAAATACCCCATGAGTTGAAAAACTAAAAATTCATTAATCTAAAATTATTATGTTGATATGAAATAGTTGTGTAAAACAGAATTAAAAATTTAATGCATCTAAAAATTTATAATATTAGATTAAACATTACAGATTTAATAATGAATTCAAAAGAAATTAAAAATCAATGAAACTAAAAATTTTCTGACAATCATTTTTAAAAAAATGATATCAATTATCATGAGGTAGTTTGAAAAAAAAATCGACATAGTGTCAAAAAACATGGTTCCAATGAGGACCATGCGGAGGCAAAACATTGTCATATTTTAAGTGTGGCAGACAAAGTTATCGTGAAAACGATTTCACGCCCTCGTGACTGTCGGGTTTCTCTCACAGTGTACCAGAATGTCAATACAGGCATAATACTGTTAAGGCACAATTCATTGTTGCCAAAGAGGTTCAATTGAAGAAAGTTAACATGTTGATGGATTCAAGAGCAATTCAAAGTAACCTGACATAACCATAGTATTACTACTATTGCCGATTAATAGACTTCACATCCCCGGAGGAACAGCATCGTCGTATACGACCGGAATCAATGGTGCAGCTCTTTCGAAAAATGGAGAATTGATGTATACTTCCCACAGAACAAGCAACCCAATTCCAACCCAAGCTCCATTCTCAAGAAGCTTCAGAATATTTAAATCTTCAAAGGGCGACTTTTCCTCCTCTGCGAGAGCTTCACGTTCAATGGCAGCTGCCCTTCGCTGTGCCGCCTTTGCAGCCTTTTTTCCCATGCCTTCAGTATCAATCAACATAGCAGCATCTTGGACACGCCCCTCCCTTGCTGCATCGGCAGCTTCGCGCTGTTTCCGCCGTGCAATCACTTCTTCCATCGTCGGAAGATCCACCTTTTTATTGCCACCGCCGTCCTGTTCAACCATTTTGTCGAAATCCATAAGCTTTTCAAGGCTTCTATCATTAATGGTCTCCTGAATGGTTCGAGGTGGCTGCCAGTTCGCCCCAGCCTTACCTCTCATCGCAGAAAGAATTAAGTCTTCATCAAGTCCATCCACGTTTCCTCCGAGCTCTTCAGCAAGTTGTGTATTCAATCCACTTCCTCGTTTCAATGGAGTTGGGTTCGGCTGTGCTTTTGCCGTCAGTGGAGGGGTACGTTTCACTTCAGCAGGCGTATCAGATTTCACTGCTGGTAGCGCTTGTTCTTCACGAGTGTCTTCCTCATCGTCGAAATCAGGAAGATCATCTGCGTCGGGTGGTGAGGGCGACGAATTCTTCCTACGACGCCTCTTCTTTCCGCCGGCAGCCATGAGAATTGTTGATGACGTTGCAATTTTAGAATCACATGATAAAACCGACGTTGTGAGTTCGGGACACCCGTTCGTGGCGAGAGACAGCCTGTAACCCGGAATAAACGCCTCGGCGTTTGTTGACGGAGAAGAGAATGTGCGCAACGCGAACAGAAACGTCGCAAGGATGGATCGGCTGGATACCCTCATGGATGGATAGCGGTACCTGAAGTAGTTGAATATAAACAAGCCGTGTGAGTGCAAGTGGTCCTACAGCGTAGGGGTAGGTGAGAAAAAGTTGCCTCTATGTACAATATAATAATATTATGATGTTACATCATCATCATACATCATAATGGGAACGAATCACCATTATTTTAGAAGAGCTAGAGAGGTTGTTGACAACAATTTAGTACTGTTTTTTGTCAGGATCGTACTTGCGACATACACACCAAATAATGCTTACGATGTGGGTATGGTACGTAATCTTAGAAAAGATAGAGATGCCTAAGAATCTGTGAGTGCTGACGTATGCAAGGCTTGAGCTACACGTGGAGGGGGCCCAACTCTATGGAAATGAATCATAATAACATTGCAGAACGCATTTGTGACAACCTTGCCACTGGTCGCATTGTCACAACCTGGGTATATATCCAAAGTAGGGTCCCAGTTTGTGACAACTGTTCCACCATTTGTGACAGCTTTTGTGACAGGCATGTCAGGTTAGCATCCAATTTGTGACAATGCACCCCTTGGTTTGATTGTCACAAATGCATTCTGCACAGTTATGATTCCTCTCCAATATTAAATATTTCACAAAAAATTTGCAAAATCTTTGGATGTGTAAAATGCTGAATCCCAAGGGAAGAGATCAGGAAAAACAATGCCTATTTGAGTAAATGAAAAATGAAGGGGAGATTTTTTGTAATAGGTAGTGATGTTATGCTGTTTTTAGTGTCAGTATAGTGTTAAATACTCTTCCTGCCTTTCCAGATAGTTCTAAAAAGCTTGAGCAACAGTATTTCTTTTTTGCTCCTGTGTTACATTTGCTTTTAATACATTGAATTTTGTAACAAATGTACTTAAGACTTGTCAATTATTGTGCAAATCCTATTTTACATTGATGATCACATTTCTGATTTTCATGCCCATAACCACAACTGCCATGGGCACTTATGTCCATTCCTAGATACCCAGAAATGTTGACAAATCTCAACACACATTGGGAAAGCATCCATGCTCTGGTTTGAAACAGGAATACCCAGTGAAGCAAATACAACAAAAAAATAAAGTGTAACATATTTTTATATAGTGGTATCATAGTAAAAAAATGGTTCATGGTTAGCTAGTTCATTTAAAAGCAATCTTGCTGTCCTCATTACCACCATGCTTCTCAGTATTCTTTGGTTGTTGCTGTGACTTTGAATTGCTTTAGTTATAATTTGATGCTCTGGGCTAGCAATATTGAGTGTGACAGCATGGGTGAAGCCTGTCGTGAAATATGCAGTAAAAAAGCTGCAAATTACCTGTGTCTTATCTGCATTGGAATTGACAATGAATTGAAGGATGAAAACCCAATAATTTTTGTGGCATTGCATGGTTCCTCATTATGCAATATTTTTGATCCAAAGAGTAGTGGAGTTGTTATAGTGATGTATGATTTATGTTATTGAAAGCTGCCAAGGGGAATATATTCTGCTGAATGGCATGGCAGAAACAGCCACATCTCAGTCTTTAAGCTGATTCACAGGGGTTTGTGAGCACTAATCAAAAGGACATGAAATGAACTATCTAATGGGTTCAACAAAGAAAATCAAACACAAAGTATTCCCATTATTGAAGAGAAATTACATGAGAGGGGCAAATGAAGCCCCTTTTTAAAAAAGGGGCATGGGGCAAGTGCACAAAAACTCCTGTTGAACTGATTGCAGTACTTTCAATGATGCCAAATAATGAACACTGGGTTTTAATATTTAACAATCACCCAAAATGGAAAAATTTCCAAGTATCTAATTCCTTTGCACTATGATTTGAGAATAAACCATTATAACAATTGGAATCCTTGCAAAAAAGGGTAAGCACTTTGTATACAACACCATTGTTCTGTGGTTGTTTTGTTTTTCTCATGAGTAATTGCTGTCCAGCCACAGAAAAATGGAATGACACTTCTTCAGCATCACAGAGTCCAACATAAAAATCTTAGGTCATTTCACTTCTCCACTTTTGTCCCCAGCCAATGAATATATAAAAAATAAAATTTACTAAAGGGGATTCATTTGATATTGCAGGCCTTGATCAAAGCAGCAACAACACATATTGCAGTAAACCCAAGTGGTGTGGGAACATGGCATGTGATGGAATGGAGGTGATCCATAATTATGTCTCTGTTTATAAAGCAACCAATTACAATGGATGATCTGGCATCCTTCATGATACCTTCAGTGTACACAATAAGGAGAAGATGAGATAACTAAAGTTCAACAAGTTCTATGGATGTGCAAAACAAAGAATTAATTGAGGTGATTCCAATGGAAATAAGGTGTTCAAGAAGAAATGCAACAAAATCATGGTGATAACAACAATTGTGGAGACACTGATGAAAATGATTATGGAAAAACTACTGTAACTCAAATCACACAAAAACCTTGATGGTTTGCTATTTATGTGGCTATTATATTAAATGATATTGCTGAAATGAAAACTTTCACAATTCAAAACTAAATCATCATTATTTTCTCTTGAAAATAAAACCAATTCAAAGGATCATTCAACTATGAACTCATATTAATCTTTGCCTGTGCTGAATCAGTAGCTTTGACAATTCACTTTGCATAAGAACAGTGAGGGTCAGGTATTTCATTTTTTCTTCATTCTCTTTCTATTTTCAAACATCCACTTTTCTATGCAAAGTGAATTTTTTTTGTACCATTTGTCAACTGGCTGGCATAATCCACTACATCATTCTGGGATGTGGACTCCTAGCTCTTCAGTCTTGTTTATAATAGAAACCAAGGTGTGATGCCAATAAGTATCGAAAATAAGGATCATTAGAATGTGATAGGACACAATGCAATAGAAGCTTCAATACTTTGTCAACCCACTCCATCATGTCATCATCATCCATCCAAGCCTTCTCCTGACATGCGCACAAAGGTCATTCTCACAGTTAGAAAGCTTGACAGTTGAATATTCTCCACCTCTCTTACACTTAAATACAACCACAGGAAAAATGTGTTCTCTAGATATCATGATTCTTGTTGCAACAGTAGCAGATTGTTCCTTGTTATTACTTGTTTTTATTGAAACTATTTTGAACCTTTCTTTTCAAATTTTTATGTCATTGAATAGAAGACAGGATTCTGATCAATATCTGAATTCAATCTATCAAACATTATTTACACAAATGATTTTAGAATTTTCCTTGTAATTATTAGAAGCACAGATAATCATGACTCAAATTTTGTTGCAATATGGAAGATTTCATTGCTCACAAACTTGTTTTACAAGTTCTTTTGAACGTCCCAGACTTCATTAGTACCTTTTGATGAAAAGCAAGTGCCCATCCTGTGGACATACCTATTTTGTATAAGTATCCTTACCATGTATATATGTCTCATGCCTTACGATTTCTCTTGAAATTCAACTCATATGCATGCAAAGTCACAATCATTGGAGTGATGACTCTCTACTCTCATTACAATCGAAAATGAAGCAAAGCAACTGGGACTTCATTGGGTTGAGTACTTATGGAATTCTAAGCTAAATATTAAAGACTTTATTTTTGACTTCAACTTTGTTGTTTCTTTCTTCTTTTTACAAAGAGACAATGGGATCACATTCAATGCAAATGCAGCTTGGCATACTTATTGACACCTTCCTCTCTCTAAATTTAAACCTTTGTAGTACTAAGAGCTTGACCATCACAATTGATCAACTGTTTTACAATAGGTTTCTTTACTTCCTCATGTTGGATTGATGTTAATGCCTCTAAAGTTTAATATCCTTCTCTAAATACTGCTGCAGTGTGACTATGACAAGTAAAAATGGTGATATTGATATCTTCAGAGGACAGCAGTGTGCAAAAAAATGGAAGTACATGTAGCAATAGTTTGCCTGTCATAGAGACAGATAAATTACCCAAGGATTGTTTGGCTGTCACTTTTATGTTGTTCAGTGTCACATCTTCATTTCATCAGAGAAAAAACTGGAGGGAATGAAGTTCAAATACCCAACCATGTTGCCAGATAGATTATTCTTATGAAATGATGAAATATGAATATTAATATATGAATTCCTACAGATGAAATAGATATTAAATGAGTGTTATCAAAATACATCTTTCCAGTACTGCCCATTGTTCAGCAATAAAATATGGTCAGTAATTTAATTCATGAATGGTACCAACATCACATTGGCAATAAAAAGTGGCCAGTTTTTTCCATACCCAAACAGAAGCTCAATGGTGCTGCCTATGGAAAAATGGCCACTTTCCATCATTAATATGCAAGTTTCTCCTTTTTTGCTACAATTGCCTTGTTTCTATTCACTTAACTTTTGTGAAATTTCGTTTTTCATTACAAGCATTCATCTCATCTTCTGAAGAAAACCAGCAACATCATTGGCACTGCATAATCTGTCATCATTGTTTGCTATTGATGATGTTGCCTCTCCCATACAGCATTTCTTCTTGTCAAAAAATCAGCATTTCTCCAAATACAACAACTAATGCTGCTGTCCTTGCATATCCATAATGTCCCCATGATGCCCCATCCACAGCCATTTGACAACATTGTTGATGTTGCTGTCCACAGCCATTGATTCTTAAAAAAGGATGTTTTTCTAACACCTCTTCTACCATTATAAATGCCACAATCCTCTGCAAATTCAAAACAATTGATGCCACCATGAACATTGCTCTCACTCTTACATATTGTCTCTTGTCCAGTGCCTCTCTCTAATGCCTCACCTGATTTCTTTAGCTTAGTTGGAAATATAAGGTTTGGCTCCAACCTGTCCTTTGGATTGGGGCATATCCCAAACTCCTAGGGATAGAATGAGATGACTGGGCATTTTGGGTGCAATTTTGCTCAGTCACATATCCACAGCATAGCCTTGTGTCAAGTTTTGTGTCCTAACTTCCATCCTTAATTTGAATAATGTGAAAATGAAACAACTCTTCTGAATTAAACTTTCAAAGTTTAGTTAGATTCCTCTGTGAAAGATAAACATATGAAATTCTTTTTTTCAGAATTGCATGCCAGTATTAAATACAAAATAGAAAAAATGACGTTTCAATGAAAGATTTGCAATGCAAACACAATGAATTCATCATGATTTATCTATCGCCTTTTATCTATCATCTGCTTCCTCCATTGTGCCCTCTGATCCCATGAAAAATTCTTCTCCATTTTTTGAATACATTGAAACTCACAAAATCATATTAGGGTGACCCCCATCACCTTTGTTCCTTTCTGTAAATACATGTTCCTTTTTGTCAATCATTTTCAATACAAAAAATGGTACATTATTTTCTATCATGAACTTCTGCCCTGTATTAATTCAATTCTACCAGGTTGAATTAGTTTTAATCACAAATATTCCTAAATTTTTGTTACTGAGGCCTACAATAGTAAAATACACACAGTACACAGAACATAGGTATGCCTGTTTCATCACAATTGTATACTACATAATAATTTTATTCTAAAAATTGAAAACACTCATTTCCGTTTTGCATCCCTGAGTATGGGGAGTGATACTTACAGTATAACCATGGGATCTTCCAGCACCCTCCCCTTCTCCTCAACACATAATGAGCACACTCTGCACAACTCCATCCGAAACCAGCACCTTCTTCCCTGCATGGGTGTTTGCTGCACTGAGCATCTGATCCAGGATTCCCTCTGTGAAGTTTTCATTTTCATGGCATCATTTGAGAACATGGACGAGCAAATGGCAGTGTGGGTCATGTGTGGATGTGGCATCACAGCATGTGCTTGTGGAGTTGAAAGTTGGAGAGGAGAACAATTTGACAACAAAAAGGTTTGGAGCTTTGAGATTAGTGAAGTGGGTGAGGGTGACAGTGATGATGAGGGTGAGGTATTCAGAGGTATTCATCAGCATTAAAGACAGGGTTGCTGTTGTGGTTATTTCCACTGCTGCATGAATTTTTAGCAACAATTACTATGTAATTAAATTTAAAAAAAATAGTTAGGGTGAAGCATGTTTTGCTAAAATGGGAAGCTTATGACAAGACTAAAACAAATATATTTTTCAAAAATACACCACTTCTGTTGAATTTAAGTCATATCTTGCCAAATAGTTTTTCAAATATAATTGCTTTTCATCTCTACATTTTTATCATGATGTAGAATATTGTGAAGTGCTGTCATAGATTAAGACTGAAAATGATTTTATACAACACTTTATCATTTTTAATGCGTTTGTGATAGATCTTGCTGAGTATGATTGAAACATAATTTTCCATTTTCATTCAGTTTTAATATCTTTCTGAAAAAATTTAAGTTTATAATTTGTCTTCTAACTCTTAGGACACATGAAATATGTTCTGAAATGATTTCAGGGTCAGGGACATTTGCAAGAAAATGCCCCAGGACGTTTTAAGGACATGTCCTGGTCATGTCCTATCTTCTCAAAATCTCATCAGGACAAGACAGGCCATTGCCCACTAAAATCTTTATCATTGCCTCCACTGTCAATGCCAACAATGTTTGATGCCATAATTGACAATTCTGTCACCTACAAACATTATTTCTCTCTCCAATTAACCACATGTGGCCATCAATGCCACTGTCCTCTGCCAATGCCATCAACATTTGATGGCACTGTTAACAACACTGACGTCCACAGCTTCCACAGCTGTTGTCTCTCATCAAGGGCATCTCTCCAATGCTCCACTGCCACTATGAGCACTGCTATCCTTACTATTACATTTCCTCCAACTGTCACAGTCATTGTCTTCACTGCACCCCTCAACCCCACCAACCACCAACAATGCTGTTTCCAGTTATTGCCATGTATCACCATCAACACCACTATCAATATTACAAACCACATCCATTGACCCTCATCCAGGAGAGTACTGGTCATTGTTGCTGATACCACCACTATCAATGTAACCGAATTCAATGCCACTTAAAACAATCCCACTTATCACAATGTAAACACAATTAATGCCATCTGCTGCCATCTACTGTTTTTTACTGTGCACTAGACAGTCTCTACAAATGTCACCAACATTGATGTTGCCATCTCCACACCATTTCTGCTGCTTCCATTCATGTTGAAATTCTTAATGAATTTCTATGTCTCTGTCACATATGATCTTTGCATTGGCTGATTACTTTGATTGAAATAGGACAGAAATCATTTGTTCACATGATTTTGTCAACAGCACTTGAAACAGCACACATTGGAGGATTCACAACTCTAACTTTGATAGAAATAATGCCTGTTAGATGAGTCGAAGAGAGTCTTTGCTCCTAGCCCATCATAGCATGGGAGTATATCTTTCCTGATTTCAATAAGATAAATACAAGTGTTGAGTCATCAAATAGGAAGTAATTTCCTCATTCAATTGTTTAGTTGAGAATTACTTGGCTATTTAACATGAAGTGGAGCATCTTTAATTTTTATATCAATGTCATGTTTCAATCAAGAGTTGTGACATTATTGGACAAGTTTTATGTGAGTGACATGAGATGGCAGGTTTGGGTGTTGAGATTCAATATATCTTTTCACATTGACATAAACATGAACATTCTTTAGAACCAGCCCACCAATGCTGAAGCAGCTGTTCAAGCTATCCCCAATTTGTGGACCAATTAATGATGATTTTATGCATCATTGGAACGTCTTCATTCAAATCCATTTTGTTAGTTGTATTTGTGATGTATGACATATGATTTCATATGGACTTCTGTTGAATTATTATCATTTCTTAATTTTATTATTAGGCAATTACATTGAAGTATTTCATCCATTTTTCTTTTGAATTTTCTCAGATGTCATTGAATATTTTGATCTGGGAAACTTTGTTGGTAGTATTGGACTACATCACAGAAGCATTCAAATAATAGTGATCAAGTTGTGCCCAAAAAAATCTAACACTGCTTTCTCAGAACAGCAGATTTTCATTCTGTCTATCTGTCCTCAACACCACTTACAATTGGCACTATTTATTTACATCTTACCTGAACTGTATACAATCCAATAGGATATTTTTGTTGTTTTTTGGTTTCAACCAGATTTTTTAATGACGGTTTGGTCTTGAAATTATTTTATTGTTTTTTGTTTGGTGGCAATTCTAGGGGATGGATTTTCTTGTGCTGATTTTTTCATCAAGGAAGGGATTATTGTATAATTGTTTGATACACCATAATGAACTTGATACACCATAATGAACCAATAGTATACCTATCAAGACTGGAAATTTTTGTTGATGAATCTAACCATTGCAATAGTTTTGAATTCATCCCATAATGAAAAGATATTTTTATTAATACAGTGATTGTTTGAAAATGCCTTTGGATTTATGAAATCATCACAATAATTGCTCAAATTTTTTATGAGAGATACATCCTGTTTGCTACTATCAGGCCTTAATTGCATGTTTTTCATAGATTGTATTATCTTAACTACATGTATTGGTTACCCAAGAAATTTTAAGGATGTGATCAATATTGTCAAATCTATCATCTCCATTATGAAAGTCAAAATCCTTGTATGTGGATTGTAGAATATTTTTGTGACAATCAACCAATTTCTTCCATGCACCATAAATGTAATTGGAGCAAACTGAGAACTACTTCTGTGGGCCTTGAATATCATCTGAACTGAGCAGATTTCAATGGCTGGCAGAATTTCAATTGTTTTCCCTTTTTAGCCTTTTGAAAAGGACTGTTAATCAACAGTTTTTCACTGGAATGATTGGCTTCACTGAAAAGAGTAAATGACTCAGGATAAAGAAGATAATTTTCTTCACAATTCAAATTGGAATTGCTAGTGTTGGATGTATTCACAAAACATATTGTTTTTTGGCCTTTTGTCATGTAAAAATTCTCTACTTTAGTCACCAACATTTTCTTGTAATTTAAAATGTGAGTGCTCATGACAATATCTTGATCTCAAATATTTGATTCTGAATGTACATTGCAACACAATTCCTCAAAACCCCTATTCATCAATCGAATGTTAGGCTCCTTTGTAGTCGTTAGCATGAGATTTTTTACTGTATTTTTACTCAGGATAACTGGTCCCCACTAATATTTCCTATTGGTTGATTTGTCAAAACGTGGGTATACAATGATGAAAATGGACAAAATAATGGAAAAACTGACTTGAAAATGATGATAATTACAATGGAGGTGGAAACAGCATAAGATTGCAACAACTATTTAAGTTGAAATTAGGACAGCAGCAAAGAAAGTTCGGATGATTGACATGGAATTATTTGGATCAGGGTTAGAAATAAATATAACGGTAACTGGAAGTGGAAGCAGCAATGTGGTGATATTAGCAATCATGGTTATTGAGGTGGTAATAATACAATAACAAAAAAGATGGGAGCAGTGGTGCTGCAATTCACCCAAAACTGCTATATCACCACAGCAGCTGATTGATCGCTAGAAAGAAACAAAAAATGACCACTTATCTTTGATTAACTGTTAACCATCATCTTTTTGCTAGGATACATCACTTTTCAGCACTACTCAGTAGTTCTTGAATCACCATGGATAATCTTATAGCAACACATCAATAATACATTACTATAGATGTGATTGATTGTATCCCAGTAATAATTGAATCTCTGCACATTCTCATCATAATATTATCATAATGTATGTGTAGAAATCATTTATTTTGCTATCTGATTATCATCACCATGTTGTAATTGATTCCCTTTGTAATCAACCAACACATATGAGTTGCAACGTGTTATTGATAAAATTTTACTTGAGTTGCAATATTTATTGATTACATTTTACTAGCAATGATTGGTTCTGTAGCATGCTCACATAAGACATAGGCAAAAAAGATTTCTCATGGACAAGAGGTTTACCACCAGTTGAAATTCAACGGTAAAAAAACTTAGTTCATGTCAACATTACACTAGGTTAATGTGGAAGTAAAATAATATAATAAAAATCTCATACATTGGTTATTGTCAATAGCTACACTTCTTTAGACCAATTGAACACATCTTGATGGTGTTAGGGTTGGTTGTATCAACAGAGGATAATGTAGAAGTTTGATTTTCTTCCAAACTTGCATCAGGATGAATGATTGGAAAGCTTGTACATGGTTCTATAATTCCTTTTGCATTGCTTGATCATACATATTATAAGTGATATCAGACACACCTTTGGAACAAAACATAATTCTTCTTTGTTGGAAATGTTAAAAATACCATAATTGATAACTCTATCATGAGTTTGAAATAACTTCTTCTGGTGAAGATTAACCCCCAAACACCTCTTGTTCTTTTAGTCTTCCCACTATTATTTGATGAATAATTTTATATTTTATGTTTGGAAATGATCTTGTTGTCTTTGGTGTGGGATCCAAAAAGTACTCATTCTTGTGATTGGTACGTTTATTTAGTTAAGAAATAAAAATACAAACATGGAAATAATTAATTCAATATTTTTCATTTGATTTAAAGAACAATTACCTTTTCATTTTTGTTGGTATTTTTGAATTGCACTACTAAATTATGATCAACCTGAATCTGAAGATCCAAAGCAATCATAGATATCACACAAATCATGTTTGTTTCTTTATCTCCATCATGTCTTTCATTTTCATAATAATACAAGTTAAAGTTTCTAAAACTACTAAAGCACCAAGTCAAAATTTTCATATATTGGCAATAGAATTGTACAAGAGAACTATCCATATATAACCATATTTGTCCACAAAGATCACACTCACATTAAAAATTTTCATAATAATCTTGAATACCACAGATTCTAAGAAGAATATGACTGTGTTTATCATATCTTATTACATATATGAATCATTTCAATATGACAAGAATGATAATCAAAGGTGCAAGTATCATTATAGAATTCACTTTTTGTTCTGCCATCAAGAGCTGAAATATTGATATGGTCCAAAACAGTACTAGTTTTGCAACCATCAAAATAAATTTTGGAATTGGCAAACAACTTAACCTCTATGTTGATTTCCCTCTTAATTGAGCAAGAGCTTGTCCTTTTTTTGTAAAAAAAGATATTTCCTTGCTTGTTCACTTTTTTGACATCTGATGATGGATCTATCAGTAAGAAACTGATGTGTCACTGACAACTTGTCAATGTGTTCTTCTCTGGATTGGATCCAAATCATTCATGTAACATAATGTTTTGAACAACTTGGTCCATATATTCAACAGCAAGATGCAACACAATGGCATGTTTCAACACAATTTTCTTTGCAGTTTTTGCAAATCTACCATGAAGTGCATCTTTTGCTGCCACAGCCACTGTAAGTTGAATTTTCATTTTCAATATTTGAGAAATATTGAATGTGAACTCAGTGAATCCCATAGTAATAGTGCTAGCAACATTTGGTTTTGGCTTTACTTGAATTGTATCAACAAGGTTTATGGCACTTTATCAAAAGATGACTGGCAACCAAACCCTTTTGAAAAACAAGCTCATTTGATCTTTGAGTCCTAACAAAAAAGCAATATGCAATGGTTTCCAATATGCATTTTGAACCACAATTGATCAGCTG
>JALLPE010001009.1:0-10914 GCA_036940025.1 Conticribra weissflogii | reverse complement strand
GCAGACATCATCCCTTCGAAAGGAAGGCCAATGGTGGCGAGTAAAGTTAAGCAGTCAGCTGCTAAATCGAAGAATAATCATCCTCTTCCATCACAAAGTCGTAGAAGCGCGCCCATTGACAAGGAGGAGCATCCAACGCCTTCGCAAATGCGACCGCTATCCACATCAAAGGAAATTCCACCGAAAGTCATTGATGCAGATGTTCATAATGTCAGTGGTATAACGGAATGTTCAGAACACCCGACTCCTTCGCAATTTCGTCAGCCGTCTACGACATCTCAACATGAAATCAGTTATCACTTTGATGAGGAAAAGTCGGAACTTGCCGAAGAAGGTGCGGAAGAAGAAATCGGAGATAAGAAAAATGGCCCATCAGACGATTACTGTGTTACAGAAACGAAGAAGGCAAACAAACTTCGTCGCTCCCTCTCTGCTCCCCGTCCTAAAAACGACAATGCGAATCAACAAACGAAATTCGGAAGAAATAGAGATGTGAAAAATTCAAACGATGGAGATGACAAGGAAGCGTTCGAAGAATGGAAACGTAAAGAGGAGGAACAGTGGTCTTTGATCAAAAATATGAGAAAAAGGCAAGAGGCAGCTCTGAGAGAGGCGGAAGGAGAGTTACAGCGGGTGAGTTTTTGTTGTTGAGTCTTTTGAAAACATAGTTACATTGTTCAAATTTGGAGCCAAGTTTACACCTTTCATGATGTTTCTCGAACAATCGCAATTGCAACCCACAGGCAAAAGCCTGGGCCGCAGCCGAAAGGGAATCAGTGCATAAATGGGCTGACGAACAACGGGAGCTCATTCGGAAAGATCGCCACAAGGCCGCCAATGCCGCTCTACTTGCATCGAAGAAGGCTAACAAAGAAATAAAGAAGAATGGAAATATCTCTGGCGGCGAAGGTACTAAATCGGAAATCGATAATTTGCGAGCGGAACTGAAGAAGATGAAGATCGAGGCGGAAAAAGCGGAAAAACTGAAAGAGAAGGTTAGTCAGCAAGAGAAGAGGATCAAACAGCTGTTGAGCGAGAAGAGCCATCAAGAAAAGTTATCTTCTAAAGCCACCCCGAAATCAAATAGCGGATCTAAGGGTGTTCTCAACGATTCCACAACCAAGCAAAATAGGCTAGGACCGTCCAAACCGGAGACGAGGGAGGCTTCTGGGAAAGTGATATTAAAGAGTACCAAGTCTCGAAAGGCTCCGGATAATATGCAACAGCAAATGGTTCCAAATGACGACGAAGTGACCACGTTGACCGAGGGACCCTCAAACAGATTTTTTCAACGCTCTTTGGAGACTCCGAACAACGCGAATAACAAATTGGATAATAAACTCAATAAGGTTAAAGAACCTTTCATCGCGGACCCCAACCTAGCGAACCAATCTGAAGCATGCCAGAGGAAGCCGTACAATGCAGCGGACTACATCAGCAACGATGGAGCAAAGCAACCACTCGAACGTTCTGCTCCACACCAAATGAGCTCAGGGATGATGCCCAGTCCGATCATCCAAAACTCAGGCCATGATGCATCCAATTCGCAAGTACCTGAGAAATGTCAAGTATTTACGTACAGAAACGGAACACAGAAGACTGTGCAACCTGACGGAACGACTACAATCACCTTCGCTAATGGTGATAAAAAGAGGACTTATGCCAACGAGAAAAAAGGCATTGTGGTGTATTACTACGCAGCCACGAAGGTAATAGCTCTTTTCGATTGAAATATCTACTCTAGCCTTGATTTGCTTACAATATATTTCCATTCACTCTTCAAATCACTTTTTTTAGACAACTCAAATTACCCATCAAAACGGAATGGAAACCTACCACTTTCCCAACAACCAAATCGAGAACCATCATCGAGATGGACGGAAGGAAATCACTTATCCTGATGGAACCAAACGCTTAGTGTATCCAGACGGTTCCTGCGATACCAAATTCCCTGACGGCGTGAGAGTGATGGAATATCCTGATGGAACACAGCAAGTGACTCAAGTCTATTAATCTTGCCAGGTTGGATGTACTGACTTGCGGGTTCGAATTATTGACTAGTGTACATTCTATTCACAAACCGACGCATTTCTGTTTAGATGGTGAACTTGCATTATTTGGAAATTGTCTATTTATTAGCACATCAATAAAAACAAGCAATAAAGCGACTGAAAGCAGTTAACATATCCAATCTTCTCAGTCGATAGAAGGAAATATTTGGCTTTCTATGATATCCATCATTCTTACTAGTAATCCAACCAAACAATTATTTTCTTTGAATGTATCAACTTGGTTTATACTAAAATTTCGCATACATCGGTTCATTATGAGTGCTCAATAATGGCACAATATGATTCTTTCTCGAATNGACAAATGGTTATGACGATAGATCTCTTTTCGATGAGCTGTTGTCCCTAGTTTAATCATACGTAGATTAAAATAGACCCACCAAACACATCCAAGGTGCCGTCTCTCAGAATGCAAACACAGTAATAAATTGCCAATATCGGCCAGAAAAACCACAAACTATTCGAAAAACCAACAAATAAAGCAACCTCCAAGGCCGTTTTCCCTTCATACCGTCGATTGAACATGAAGGATAGCACGTAGATGATGGTCCCGTACATGACCTGCCAATACATGGCAATGCAGATGCATCCGACCACCAGCGGTGATAATAACCCCGACGACGACGACTGCGGCGACACCATTGCAAAATTCATCAGCAACGTGGGAGGAATGGTCGACATTCCGTTCCCGAAATCAATGAAAAATCCAAAACTCTCGTGATTCTGATAACTCGGGTCGTATAACGAGTACGTCGACCACATCTTGGACCAAATCCTCCCATCGAATAATTGGCTTATCGACAATGGCATTGTCAAAAAGTCGACAACCGCCCCCCACTCATTTCCCTTGTATTTGACGAGAAATTTTTGGTAGTCCGATTGAATGAGGGAGATGTGCCGGCCGAGAACGATTTCATTGAGGGCAATGAAAATGTTGATATTATTGAACAGGAGGAGGGAGGTGGCGGGGAGGGAGAGATTGCGAGGGGAGAGGGAAAGAAAGAATGAAGTTGTGAGGAAGAGGAAGAGGGCCGTGGCGGTTCCGATGTTAAGGGGGGAGAATGAACGGGGTCGTGGAGTGGCGGCATTTGTGGCCGTCATTGTTATGTTCTATTTTTATTGTGTATGTTTTAATCAGCGATTTCGCACTCCTCTAAAGTTCATATTCATTACGTGCTTGCGAATCCTGACTTGTCCTAACTTGCTCAAGTACAATCGATGGTATTACCATGTTATTATTTCGCGAAGCTCGTTATTTTTTTGCCTTCAAGCAACTCACGAACCGTACGTGATGTATGTGTTTGGTGTGTATGACAGAGATTGTCCCAACAAATCTGTCACACACGATACTATGATATTAGGGAACGAACCGACCTACGATAGGTACACAATACCTTCGTTCTCTTGAGTGGGCGATTTATGACAACAACACATGAAACTTTTCTCCACTACTTTTTCTGCTGAATGAGCTCCAAACAACTTTCTCGGTAGAGGTGGTGGCCTCGTTTTATGGAATAAAACTGGTCGCACTACCATACTATCCAAAATCATGTATTTGCGAAGTTTGTTGATCGTTCTCCAGGCTTCATTTGCCCCATCCCAAGCCTTTACTCTCCACTCTCCACTCCCACACACGCAGATATCACCTCGATCGCCATCGTCACTCAAATCCAGTCCCCTCAATAGCATCGAGTTTGAATCTCCAAGGACTCTAGTCAGGAAAGGAATGCAATCCTTCCGTGAAAACGACGTCTCTGGTTCGCTAGAATACTTCGACCGTGCTGATAATGTCGTTTCGGATGGATCGCTGAAGCCCTACTTGTGGCAGAGGGGAATTACTTATTACTACTTGAATTTATTTCGAGAGGGAAGCGATCAGGTTGGTTTGTACTATTTTTCATATTTTTTACTTTGAACTGCTTGGTCTCAATTTATTTCTCGTGAAAAATGTGAAATATTCATCCTCTTTTATTCAGTTTCGATTGGATGTGTCAGTGAATCCATTAGTGAGTTGATACATTTCATCATTTCAATAAGCTCATTAATCCCCGAACAAACCAATCGCCACAAAAATTTACTGGCTACTCCCCGCTTCCTTTGTGTCTAACGCTAACCAAATATCAGGATGTGGAAGAAATTGTTGTAAGGCCATTGACCATTGACTCGTTTTCCATGTCTTAATGAGCAAATTGTCGCATCCATCGATAAATGCAAACAATCTTTGTTTCATTCTTCTCATCAGTGGGATATTGCATGTCTGGCTCGTATCGATCCGGAATCTTTCCCTCCTCCAAATAAAATGTCGCTTCCTCGAGGAAAAACGGACCGTCGTCGAATCATGGTGGGTAGACCAAGTTCCTCTTTTTGAGCAAACTTTTTTCATTACCGTTTGGAAAATTAATTTGTCTTTAGTGCTCATGATAACAGCTCCCTTGTTCGGAATTCCATTTCAATTTTGCTTAGTCTACTGTTTACTCATTGTTCAGGGGAGATGGTGCCACTGAATATGATTTGTTTGACGCCGGTCACAATGGAAAGTGAGTCTTGCTGTCATTACTCGGTTTTCAATAGATCGATGGCAGCAGAGTTATATTTCTCATCAAAATGCATATTTTCTCACATCCACAATCATCATTCACACGACAACAATTGAATTATCAGCATCAGTGATGAATTTTACTCTCTTTTCTACCTTGGACTGTATTGTGAAATTCGAAATGAAGTAGACAAAGCGGAAAAGTACATGAGGGCTGCTGCTTCAAGCGCTTATGCGAAGGGGCCTGGGGCAGGAGATTACATGACTTCTTGTGCCAAGGTTCATTGCAAATTGAGGGGGTGGGTGTAGAAAATGATTCGAAATTGTATGAAAAAGAAAACACTACAGACCGTTGCATGAATTGAGTGCAGAAAACTGCATGAGGGTTGTGTTTTTTTAGATACCAACTTTTAAAGAGGCCCAAAGAATGCGAACATGAAGTGAAGCTGCTTTGAAAGATATCAACGAATGATGCATTCAGAATTATCGCAGCAGTATAACTAGTCAACCTCTCGTTTGCAAACCACTAAATAGTTGCATACAACATTTGGAGCTTATGATAGCGGCACCGAACATACAATTATCACCGCAAACCGCAAATTATTTTCCATTTTCCTTTGTGGCCCAAACAAACAGTTATGACCAGTTCCAAACGCTAGTCTCGACTTAGCGGTGATTCCAGCTTATTTCTTGCCGGTTTCCCAATGAAGCATTGCTATTTCATCATGCTAATTATCCGAACGCACCGAAGTAATATTGTCCTTAATCATGCTCTTATGGCATTACAATGAACAATGCAATGAGACAAGACATCCACAATTATTCTGGATTGGAGTGTGCACTTTACCGCTAATTGAGCCACATGCCAATGTCATTACTATGCGATGAAGTTACTTCGAATGCGATTTCCTGCACAAGTGCCTTTTCCAGTGTCTCACAGCAAAAACGACTCGAACAATCCAATAAAAGTAGTCGTAAAGCATTTAACTTCATAAAAGTAGATTTTCACATTACAGTTTGACTCAAAATCAAGACATGACACCCATGACCTTTCTATCAAAAATACACATATCTCCACAACTCTGCCGATAACCCCCCTTCCCATCCTTGGCCATGAACAAATAATTATGTCCAAAGCCCATAGCCACTCTCGACTTGGCGATAAAACCACTAAACGTACTCGCAGGATTCCCGATGAAGACATTACTCATTAAACCCAGGGTCATATCCCCTCCTATCCAACTAGCGTCTTCGGGCACGAGACGAATTTGCGGCCCAATATCCGGATCGGTGAGCAAGCGCTGCAAGACTCGAAAACTCTGCCCGTCGGTAATGAAGACTATGGGAAAATGCAACATTCCCAAAGGTTCGAGTATGGATTTGACGTACTCGGGTCTCATTTCCAATGCCGCCACGGGATCGCAGCCGGAATGCTTGCTCACATTGCTCAGGAGTCGGTAGCCCGGCTCTCCTTCCAACGATCGACTGTGTATTACAGAGTAAATTGCCTCGGATTTGCCATCGCCGTTGCCGAAAATGGCATCGATTCCGGAACACATGTCCTTGGTCGTCTCTCTGTTAGTGTCTACCCCAGTTCCGGTATTGTAGCCCCGCCATAGGACTCGTAAATCCTCCGCCTGTGTCGACATGTATTCCTCCAGCGGAAGCTCGGACACATACCAAAACAACTTCTTCGTATCCATTCTATCAATCATATCCGGAGTATATCCCTCAGCAAGTAATTCCTCCTCATTACTGAATATCTTGAGGCAAAAAGCCTCTTCGAAACTGGAAATCCACTCTTCTTCGTTGTCTAAGTCGATGGCCATCCACATTTTCAAAAGTACGTGCATGGCCCATGAGCCTTTCATGACGCCGAGACGGATGTTGTGGTCTCGAGAGTATTGGAGGGCGTGTAGAAATTCGATGAGGTTGTTTCCAGTTCGTCCGCGGGCTCTTCCTCCGTCTAAGAGGAGGAGTGATTTCGATGGATTATTTCCATCTCTGTTGCCATGAGTTACAGTTTGGTGATCATTTGTGCCGGGGCAGATTGAATTTTGGGAATATTCGCGAAGGAGATTGAAGTCTTGCAGGGTGCCGATCGCTGTGGGGCGTCCGCAAATGGTTTGTGGGGCTGAAAGGTCTAGTTGCCTATCTTCGTACTCAGATTGCGGCCGTTGTAAATCAGGCGAAAGCTGCTGATGTTGAATGTCGAGCGCTTGCTTGATAATATTTGGTAGTTTCTTTAGTGATTGATATAAATATTGATAATATTATTTGGTTTCCAAAGAGGTGAACAACTGAAAAACTTGTAACTTGTGAACGGTAAACTCACATTCTTTCTATCCAACTTCCTCAGGGTTGCACGTCTCTCCCTTTTCTCTGCACTGGCGATCGCGAATTGCTGTCTTCTTCGAGCAATCTTTTGTTGTCGTTTCACATAAGCTTCGATCATTTTGTCGTTTACTGAGAGAGCTCGGATTTCGTCTCGTTGGGGAGTCAGCGGCAATGGCGGCTGTTTCGGTTCGTCGGGTACACGACTCTGGAAGGTTAAAACGTAGGCGATAGATGCGACCGAGGTGGTGAGGATGGCTAAGGCGACGCCCCTTTGGAGTTTGGTTACCATGGTATTCGGAGTTTTGGATTTGAACAAAGTGATTTTGATGTTTTCGCTTCGCACTACAATACAACAATTTTCAAGAGAGACAGAGTTGGTCAATGCTACATACTGATCTGCGTAATAAAATTAATAGGATGCAGTATTATGCAACACGAGCAAAATATTATAATATAGTACCCTGCATAATAATATGACATCAATACGTTGCGAGCTAATATTATATAAGGCTGAGCACCATCGTGTTGCTCCAGACAACTAAATAATAATGGTCCACGAATTGACCTCATTGCCTTGTTTTTATTAGGTCAATCACATTCAATAAGTTCATAGCACATTGATCACTGGGGCAATTTTGTTGTAATTTGAACTGTGGACCCATGAGATTTCAAAGAGATTTTTTGTTTGATCAAAGATTTTGCCCCAAGTTATCATATTGAATGCTGTGTTCAACTAATACAAATTGCTTTTTTTCTTTTTTGCTTTTTTGCTTTTTTGCTTTTTTACTTTTTGTTGTTGTTACATGTGTTCCTATGTNGCCAACTACATACCATTTAATTAATTTAAGTTCTCAATCAACAAGGCAAGAGGTTTTCTGGACACAAAGATAGTTGATCAGTGTGATTTTATTGCCTAATTCCCTGGCTGCACAATTCATTGTGCTAACATTGGGATAATTCTCACATAGAGGTCTTTGATTTTATTCTAAACTCCCAAACCACACAAATTCCTGAAAATGGAATCATCAGTATTCATTATGCTTTGTTATACAGCTATTACAATGCCTTCGGTGATTGAAAAATTTAATTTTGTTATGTTTATGAAGGCTTGGTTGATGGCAACCTTTTTTCAATGAGAAACTTTTGTTATGGTTGTGATACCTCAAGTCAGAGAAGTAGAAAGAGATGCCATACCTCATTTTCATATAGAACTCCCCTTTCTTCTGCTACCAATCAATTATTCTTGGTAATATTGGAAGGTGTTTCAGGAAAGATAAGATGAATACAATTTTCCAGCAACTTTGTTTGAATGACAAAGCAAGACTAGTCTACAATTTTCCCAGTGTTATTCATACCAGACTCCCTATTTTATGTCTGGTGGAAATAAGAATCTTGTTCCCAGATCCTTGTGTTCAGATACCTCCATGCTTTTGTTAACCAGCTAATATCAATTCTATGATTGTGTGATAAATTGTGATAATTATGAAAAGGGTAAATACATGATGAAATGAGTAATGACTATTCATACAAAGTCATGAATCATTCATTTGATTAATCTACAAAAATGACAGAAGAATTTTGTTTCATATCAATCAATATGCCAATCTAAGTTCTTAGAAGTCTAGTAAAATGAAATATGAAACAATTGCAACATGATGCAACCACACCAATTAGTTCTTTATGTGTCAATTTCCATTTGTGGATTTTAGTAGAATAATTGACTACATTTCAAAAGTTCAAACCTTTGTTGGAAATGTCCTTGACATGTCCCAGACATGAACTGGAGATGTCAAAATGTGCTGAAATCCAATGGATATAATCAAATGTCAAGAAATGTTTCATTGTTTGGGTAAGTCATATGTTCACTCCCCATTGCACATCCTCATCCAATGACTGATGTATTGTTGTCGCCCCAAAGTATCATTTTGTCAAAGTTCATTGAGGAATAATTCAATTCGTTCATATTAAATTGCATTTGCAGTTTCCAGAATTTGGAATTTACCAATAATATTATTTTCTAAATTAAAAATATAATGAAAGATATGCTTTTTAATCACAAAAAAGAAATCCTGACACATCACTCTCCATCCCCTCCTATCCCAGCAAAAATTCATTCTTTCATTTATTGAAAAATATTATCTCATATATATTTTGAGGCAAGCCTTACAACCCTAGCCCCCACCCCCCTCCCCACATAAAAATCAATCAAATTGGCCAACAATGGCTGACTGAATACTTGTTCTTCAAGCAGAAATGCTGGTAAAATCCCTCTTCTGCACATAAGTTTGTGGAAAGGTGGGGAAGAGGGAAAATTGTTGCCAACAACACCAACCAACTCAGGTTTGTCAAATCACCATTATGCTTGCAATGTCATGATAGTTAGTCACCTTTTATATTGATTTTCTTTAGTATATTAACTAAGAATCAAGTCTTAATGATTATCATTTGTGGGTAATTACAACCAATCCTATGTGACGTCAACAATGGCTTTGGTTTTGGAGACTGTTACCTCTTTCATCCCTCTGAGGAGCATTATTGATGATGATCATGTAGAAAATTTCCAGGCCCTAGCAAAGCAAATATTAAGTGAGTGTGGTATGGCACTATAATTTCTAATGTACCCACTTCCAGGATGATAAGATATCTTACCTACTGGACACATAAAATTGTAATGCAGTGCTAGGGTAAGATAGATGAAGTCTTGATGGAGATGTACTATGAGATTGCAGTTAAAAAGAATTTTCAAGCATATTGGAAAAAGTGTGCTTCTGAAGATAGTTCTCTCTCTTTACCTGAGTCACAGCTGGCACCAGTACAAGTATTTTGTCATCTAGGAATACTGTTTCCTCAACATCCCTCCACAGAAACAATCTCAGTTGACAATTACATCTGGTTTTAAACAACTTAGCCAAAATGATATCCAGTGGAGTAATGATGCTAAATGAATGATGGATGTTGAAGGGTTTTTCAGATTGAAAATATTCCAGTCAGAGTGGTCAAATTACTTTGGTTCAAGCACTTACTGAATCAAGCATAACTTTTTGGAAGTGAATTCAAGCCTCCAACTTGCAAGTAAATTGGGTATGAGATAGTAGAATATTTTAAGATTCTATAACATATGACAGGTGAATCATTATGTTTCAATTTTCAGGCAGGTTGTGATTAAAAAGTGACAAGTCTATTAAATGTTGCTAATGAATTTGGACTTTCTTGGTTGGGTGACAGAGCTGCTATTACGCAAACTCCATTACTGAGTATGGCTGTCATGTGTGGAAATCAAACCGGCATGTCAATCTTTGATCGAACAGAACACATGTGATGGTCAAAACGGTACAACAGCTATAATGGAGTGATTCAAAGAAAAGGTCAATGAAACTGACAAGCCTATTAGTTGATTGACAGTTATTGATGATAACTCTGATGTTCAGACAGCAGGTGTAATTTTGTTTGCGAGCTTTCCACAGGCACTATGTTCACATAATGAAGAGCATTTTCTGATTTGTTTTTGTCATATCTCTCCAGACTACACCAATTCAAGTCCTTATTTTTACTTTATTCATTTTTCATGTGTTATTATTATCATCTTTATTACAGGGAAAATCATCAGTCATCATCACTGCATTATCCTTAGAAATTTATCTTTTCAACTATTAGACACTGGTATCTAATATCAACAAATAAATTGGAAATAATGTCACCTTCAGTTGAAATCCTTATATTCTTTCCTTTCCTTCAAAAACTTCTAATTCTAAAATTGATCTCATGCTGCTTCATATATGATATGTCAATGTAGCCTAAAAGCTGGTAAAGTAGTGAAATGATGAAATAGATGTTTTCAACCACCGTTTTGGATTTTATGAGTTATTTTGACTATCTGAGAAATGAATTGCGCTTTCCCAGGTGATAAGGAGGAAAGTGGAACCAAAATAGATCAGGGAACATGTAGTATGTGTTCAAGATCTTCAATCAAAT
>JALLPE010001008.1:0-13448 GCA_036940025.1 Conticribra weissflogii | reverse complement strand
CTTGATACTGGGATGAATGTGGTTGTGATGTCAACTGTGTTGTACTGGTTGTAATCGTGTCGTGCTCTGCGGTCCGTTGCTGCTGGATAGGTGATTTGGGGTCCCTTGCAACCTCGTATGGATAGTCCGGGTGGTCGTCACCGGGTCGTGGCACTGACGGTCGTCTCAGAACTTGGGGCATGATGGTGGGGATGAATGTTGCTGGTGCTGAACTGATCGCCCTATTCGTAATTGTTTCGTGCTCCAAGGGTCTTGTTGGTCCAATTTGCCGACATCTATGTGTTCAATTTCCTTGTGGTGAGGCACTGGTAACCTGCGGTGGTTCAAAGGGCTCGGACTTGATACTGGATGCTGGGGATGAATGTGGTGCTGGTGCCAAAGTGGTTGCTCTAGGCGTAATCGTTCCGTGCTCTGTGATACTTGATTGTGGTGCTGAAATGTTCGCCTTAGTTGTAATTGTTCCGTGCTCTGCGGTACCTGTGGTTCCAATCTGCTGGCATCGATGTGGTCAAAATCCCTTGTGGTGAGGCACTGGGAACTGTTGGTGGCTCTGAGGGCTCGGAAAACGTGGCCGTGGTGTAGTTGGTCCCGTGGGTTGCAGGGGTTGTGGCTGGAATGGTCGGTTGGCTCAAAGGTGATTTCACCTGTGAATGGCCATCGTGGCTTGTTGTCCATTGGACAAAAGGGTTGGTTGTAAGGCATTGCCTGCGGATTGGTTGGTCGGTTGGAAAGGAGGGGTTGGTGGAAAAGAGATGTACGTACCTTATAGGATTCCAGTTGAATGGGGGGGCTTGAGGCGGGGATAGGTTGTGCTGAGGCAAATTGCGGGGATGGTGTGGTGGTTGGTGGGTGCTGACAAGGGAAGGAGGCCCAATAGGCAGGCTGGTTGCACAGATGAGGGAGAGAGGGGGGTGAGCTAGCGGTGGTGGCTTGACAATTGGGAGGTGACAGCGCCGGGCACGGAGGTGAAGTTTGAGGGAGGAAGACGGGTGAGCCTGGGCACCAATGATGGAGCACGAAATGGCAGGGAGATAGCGCTGGTTGGTGTGGCAAACGTCGTGGATCAGAAGGCAGAGGACAGAAGGGAGGTCCAGAGATGGAAGGCGAAGGATGGAGAGCAGTTAAAACAAAAACTACTAAACTAGACAAGATCTAATGGTCTGATATGAATCCGTCCCAATCAAAAAATTTGTGAGGGACCTGATGTTCATGCTGATGATCCGCTTCCCATTCACTTAAGGCGCTACGTGATGCAATCTTCCAAGGATATTATTGATTGATACATGGGAGATTGTGGACAGAGGATTGGCAAGGTTGGCAAGTTGATTGGTACTATCCTTCTCACAGGGATCTTGATGATTTGACATACTTCCCTTTTCTGTGCCAATTCGACAATAGTATGCTGTCTTGTTCGATCATACCAAGTCTACCATTGATTGACTTGCCATTTCCCTTCAAATATAAATTGACAACTCAACCTCATCATTAAATCTATTATTTTGCAAAGCGCATTATTTGTTTGTGCAAAAATATTGTTAACACTACTTACGGATGGTCCTTTTCTATTCCTGAATTGATTGAGCCCATTTGTTGTACTAAAGCCGTCGAGATCGGATTTGTTCCATTTTCTAATAAGGAAACAGTTGAAAATGTACAGTACGTACTCAGAATTCCTCGTTAAAAAATGAAGGAGTAAAGTTTACTACATTACGTAGCATAACATGTTTGTAAAACAAAAAAGATCACGAATTGATCACATCATGAATATCATAATTTTAAAATACTCAGTACTAAAGGTATGCCGTCCTATTCAGTCGCATCTAAGTAGTAAAAAATGTAATGAAGTCCTTCACTGCAGGATTGATTCTATCGGACAATGTGTCTCAGCACAACCAGAGACCTACTTCGGACACATCTTTAAAGCTGGATGATTGAAGAGAAGAATTCCTATAGACGTTTGGTTAGTAATATTTCATCGACCAGCCATTGCAATAAAACTTTATACCAAAAAATATGGTCCAATACAACACTGAGTTAATGTGCGCCGATGCCAGTCCCGCCTTCCGTCTGTTCAGTCGCTCCCTAGAGGCAGATTGATTATCTCGATAAAAAGATACTGACTTCATAAAAAATAGAAATTAATCAGCAAAGGATATTCAGCTTTATTCTGTGAGCACAATGAACATGGAAATTGTTGTAGACTCATTAATCAAAATGATGGAATCGTCCTTATCCCTTGCCCGGTTTGGAAAAACAAACCCTAGTTCTGATCACCCCACTCAATCCACAACTGCATCGACCCATCAAGCACAAAAACTGGATGAGCTCATTGTAGATTGGCCACATCGAGATAATGATTACCCCTCCCATTCGTTGGAAACGATTCACAGAGAGAAAACAAAAGCAAAGAAAAAGGTTCGATTTTCAGAATCTTCCGAGGTGCGGGTTTACTGGATCAATCAAGAATGTCATTTTGACCATGATGTGTCGAAGTCCAACACCAATACAGAGGTATTCGATCGAAAACTACAATCAAATTCCTATAAGTCACAGAAAGCTACTGAGGATTCAAATGAATTATTTTCTATGTATTCACGACCTCAGCGATCAAGTACGCATGGGAAAATCCCAAGAGTGAAGCGATCAAGTTCGAGTGCACGAGCAGCTTAGGATGTTAGCAATTTTTTCTTCGGATATTAAGTCTGAGTGTCAAGGAAGCGTTGTTCCAAGCGAAAGAAAAAGGTTCGACCATGTTTTTCTTAATTTTTTTGATGGTTTGATAAGCAATACACACTTCCTTACAAGAATAATGGTTAGTTTTGAACTGCATTGAACCAATTTCGTCTATGATACCTATCAAACTATCGAAATAACAACGATTTTACGAAAGGGCTTAAAAGCCAAAAGAGGTGATTTCATTATAATGGAAATAACAACCACTTTATGAAATGGCTTAAACGCCGAAAGAGGCGATTTCATTGTAATGGAAATAGGGTATACGTGTATATTTAGCATTACAAAAAATTTTGCAAGCTTATAGTAAGGCAAACCCAAATGAAATTACGCAACTCTGGTAGGATACAATTGAAGTAAAGTTGTTGCTTCAAACTATTTTGCCTTGTATACAATATATGCATGCGGACATTAACTTGAATCATCTACTGGAATCAATTTTTTGAGTTGACGGGAGGCTTTTTCTCCTTTGCCCGCTCCTCTTCCACCTTCTCCACATATTTCTTCACCCTCCAACCAAAAATCGGGTTTCTCTTCGTTTCCTCCAGCATCTTATTGAATTCATCCGATTCCAACCCATATCGTTTGACAATCTCTTCTGCCTTCACCGGAAACGCCTCGCAAACCGACCTAACCTCGGGATGCAAAAATGGCTGCACATTTGGATCCGATAGATCAAATCCCGGCGGGAATCGATCAACGTGAAGGCTTTGTCGCAGTGCCTCCATCTCATCTGCACGTAAGTCTTCTATTTCGGTAATAGATCTAGCAAACATCTGGACGCGGTGGCGGCGATGAGATTGTAGGAGCTTTTTGGATGCTGGATCCTCGAGTAGGGGAACACGTTCTAGATTTATGGCGCTGGCCATGCGGTAGAGGTAAGCTTGTTCTGAAACCTATTTTGGATCATTTGAGGAGAATTGGAGAATTTTAGCAAACAAAAGCGGAATTCGGTACACATTACAATTCAGAACACGATTGACTTGCTTTCAAAGTGTACATTATAGCCAGCTTTCAATTAGAATGCATATCACGCTCATACGAAGAAAGCTTGATTAAACTGGCCGTGTAAAGACTTCATTTCAGCACATTGGCTATGAAAAATAGAAAAACTTCTCAGCAAAATTTCAGGCCATTCTCGTCATCAGAATAATTGAATCGGGATTTTCTCGTGCATTGAGTGAAGAATCTTACGATATCGATTCAAGCCAATATTGTAACAAATGCAATAGAAAAAACGCAACCCGACAGACTACAAGGCATCACGAGCAATTAATAAGACACGAAAGCGAAGTCGAAAAACTGAAAAAGAGTCGTCTTTCACAAACTTTTACAGTAAAGTCAAAGGAGCCAATTACATCGCAACAGATTAAAATACAAATCAACACTGAATGGACTCACCCTCTCCTTCAAAGCCGGGTCTGCCAAAACCTCCCTGCCAATTTGATTGAACTGCGTCACTGTCATCCCTAGAGCCTTCACAGCCTTGGTTGTTTGTAACAAAAACGCCGACTCTGCCCTTTGTTTCCGTTCCTGTAGAATTTGTTGGGGTGTTTTCATCTTGGAGCTGCTGTAGTCATAACTGTTTTCTCCTCCGTCGTCACGGATGAAATCGGCGTGGGTAGTTGTTGCAGACGTCTTTTTCTCTTGCAAAGCCCTCTCAATCTCTGCATCCCTGACCCTTCTTAAACCCTCGGTCACTGCTAAGGCCGCGGCATATCGATCGTATTTTTCCTCCGAGGGAATGCGAAATATTGACGGCATTTTGTCCTTAACTGGACCGGAAGTAGATTTTGTCGCTGGTGCCCCGGATCTAGCACTTATCGAACCAACTCCAGAAATTCCAGATTTGGTTGATGATTTACGAGATCGTTCTTCGGGAAGAATGGGAACGCCATCGTAACTTTTGACAACTTTTTTGACCATTTTCTTTTTCTTCATCATCTTTTTGGTTTTCATTCCTTTTTTGGAATCAAGGTCGGTGGATACAACGGCCCCTTTGATAGCTGGCGACGGTTTTGTCTTGTTCGCTCCAGTTGAGGCGCCTCCTCGTGGAGCCCATAGTGAGAAGGGGGGTTTTGTGGTGGCATGATGTGATGTCTGTAGGGACGGTGACGATTTCGACCATGGCATCCGGAAGCTGCCCGTGTGAGAGGCTGATGCGTCGACGGCAATAGCTGGCAGTGAAAGGATCGCTACAATCGCTGCTATTGTCGTGGTACTGACACGGCTAATGGAAAGGTAGGAATGTTGTCTCCGCCGGCTCGTCATCGTTGTCGAGAGGGGATTGTGATCAAATGCTGTCGGCCACATCAAAATACTAACAAAAATAAGAGATTTTTTGTATAAGCAACACACTATACATACATATCACAGAAGTTGATTGTTTTGATGATTCGTGCGTACGCAAGATTGTAGTGTCCTTTTTTTAATGGAAAAGTTAATTTTGACGGTTTTCTCGGGTTGTTCTTGTTTATGCATTTTTTACTCCAATTTATTATTAAAAATATTGAAAACAAATAACGTTAAAACTAAAGTATCATACATTACTCGTTGCCATCTGGCCGTCTGACGATTATTGCCAGAGTTTCTGTTTCCCCAAGAAACTTTTCCCCCCAAAACATGTTCGAGTAAAAAGTGAAAATAGATAAATATTAACACAACCGAACATGATGTTTCGATTTTGCCTTGTATCACTCGACAACGATAACTCCAACGATATGATAAATAATATTAATATTATGTAGCTTGCTGCCTTGACGACAACACGGACGCCATGAGCGAAACTGCCATACTCCACAGCGCCAACCGCGAGGAAGAAAACTCACGAGAAAACGCTCCCTTTGAGTGGCTCACCAATTTTCGAAGCCTTCGTCACTTTATGTCTCCTTCTCGAATCATCTTCGATGATCACTCAGCGGATGTAAAAATTCCAGAGGATGCTCAAACGGGAGCCACGGACATTGACGCAGGATCAGCATGGATCGACGAAGAAAACGGCAGGAATGTGATACTTTTGAATGCGCTTCATGTCGGCTGTGGCACTTCTACCGTGGGAGAATGGCTTTGGGATCTGCGTGAGACTCGAAAAATCGATGCAACAAATGAAAACAGTCTCAGAGAATGTGGGGGAAGGGAAGTGCAACTCAGATATGGACATGTGCTCAATGTCGACGTTGACAAAGAAGCATTGTGCGTCATGAAGCGTCGATGGAATCGTCTGCGGCCTCGGCACTGCAACGATGTGCATGGCAACCGAGCTAGTCAAATCGATACAACAAATTCCAAGTTGAGTTCTGATATGATACCAACAGTTGTAGGGATGGAATGGAAGTATCTCGATTTTGGCGACGAAAGTTCTTGTCGATTGGCATTGGATCCTATTTATTCTCGGCTACATCTCCGTCGAGAAAATCATCAAGATAATAGCAATGAATTGACAGAAGATTTATCAACCAAAAACTTAACAGAGGTCTGTGTGAAATCTACACATTTGAATGCGATAATAGAAACAGAAGATGGCGCGACGACTGCAATACCGACGGCGGCTCGGAATACTCGGATCAGTTCTTCAGGAGATGGAGGAGGCTACTTTGACTTGGTTCTCGACAAATCCACCCTTGACTGTCTGCTTTGTGCCGAAACCGAGGTAGTTGCTGGATTATTGTGCGAAGTTTACCGGGCATTGCGAGTTCCAGGTGCTCAAAGCGATGCTATCGACAGAATCTGGGATTGGGGAGGAATCTATGTCCTGATCACCTTTCATCCGAAGGAGTTTATAGAGACTTTATTGGTGAATCTTCCTGAAGCAGAGTGGGATGTGATGCACGAAGTTGTGACCAGGGAAGTCGAAGATATTGTCAGTGGTAATGTTAGCAGCAACTGCAATGAAGCTGGGATTGAATCAAAGCATTCGGCAAAATCGCAACATTTCATCAAATCCAACTCACGAGGAACTGGCATACAACATCATCTCGATAAAACAGCCTACTCGCCATCATCGGCATGGTCTACTGGAACTTTCCAACCCGATGAAAATTACCGTAGAACAGTCAACGTCTTCACATGCCGCCGGCGACAGCGTTGCAAACATCAAAATCAATCATCATTATCTTTTGCTCTAGATCGAGAGAAAGTACGAAAACATATCGAGCGAACATGCGACGAATGGTACAGGAAGACGAATCCCATGGTGACTGTTCAGCGTGAGGAAGAGATTCGGTCTGCTTTTTCCAGGGAAATATCATCCATGGCAGCTAATGATTTAGAGAGATCACAAGGCGCATCACATGACAACACGCTGGATTTAAATGCATGTTATAAAATATTATTCACTGCGGCAGAGAAGGAACATTTGACTTTTGAGTTTTTTACCGAGGATTGGGATGCTTATTGTTCCGAACGGCATTTTCAGGACAAAAACGAATCGGATGTTGGAAATATACCAATTGGACATACTGGAGAAAAGGGTTGTGAACATGATTCTGTTGGTGTTTTAAGAAATCGCATGACAGTCGAAGTAGCTCTAGACTTTTTACGAGAAATGCAATGAACAGTGAGAGAAAATTTGAATGTAAACTTTTCCTTTCATTCCGCTTATCGTTTGATCTTTTCTTGTAGGAATAAACACTTAGATGACAAATGATATAGAAATTAGAATTCAGGAATTTAAACCTTCTGTTCCTCTGTAGAATTAGCTATTTCAATATTCAATGTTTCGTCGTCTTACTTGTAGCACTTGGTGAGGATAGTCATAGATTTTATACGTGACTTTTTTCATTTAATCATTTCAAGATGCAATTGTGATTTGAAAGTGGGTAACTTTGTGGACTATCACAATGATTGTTCTATTGGGGCCATGAGCCTTAGGGATGGCATTGCATAAGTTAATATGTCACATTTCACTGTTATGTTTGTATTGCAGATTATTTTTCATATGTTATTTTTGGTGGCTACTTGGTCATCTTTTTTTTATTTATTACCAAGATGCATGAGTGAAGGTGATTCCATCATTGAACCTTGCTTTGTCCATCAAGCCTTGTATTGCAAGGTGATAGACCAGCACCCTGCACAATGTAACAAATCCTTTATATCCTTGCACATGAAAAATTGATTTGAATCAGAATTGTTTCCAGCAATATTATCAATATTTTCTATGTATCCACAATAAATTTCAAGAGGACTCCAGATGGATGTCAAATTATAGTGAGATGTCTACATTCCTCAAAATAAGGTTTATTTGAGGGTTCCTGGTATATCAACAGAATGATAGTATTTGAAGTCTTAAGCTAATTTCATGGTATTGCTTTATAAATAGCAAGAAAAAATTCAGATTCACAAAGACCAGTTCAAGACATCACCAACATGATGCAAGCATTTCATATCCATCATTATCATATTGGGTGAGGAGGACATCAACTAGTGTAAAAAACTTCCACTAGATAAATAAAATTTGAGTGTTATTATCTAAATTATGAATTGGAGCCATGATATTTGTTGAATTGGAAATGATAGTGTGTAGCTCCATTTTTGGAACACATGAACTTCATGATTGTCAAAAGTATTTTACCCTTTGGTTCAAAAACCTGGTTAGCAAGTTTTACCATTTCTAATGGATTGAATCCCAGTCTAGTTTCACTTATGATGGGGTTTCACTAGCAACTAGTACATTAGAGTGTGTATGGATTTTTACACAGACAAATAAGCTGCAGTTGTCAAATTTCAAGTATTATGTGTTGTGGGAAATTGATTTCTTGCCAATGTTCCACCAATGTCCAAATTCAAACAATCATGGAGACTGACAACATAATTTTGAAAGTCTCAATGTGTCTAGACAAATGAATTTTGGCAATAGTTAGTATTTGAGGCTTTTTAGAATGAAATGATTAAATATTTTTTTCTTCATGGCCAAAATTTTCCTTGATATCTTGTGTTGGAAATCCACAACTCATGTTCCAAAAGTTTGAAAAGAAAAAAGTTTTGATCTTGTTTAAAGAGAGTAGATACTCAAATTTAAATGGGACATCATGCTGACCGAGTCTAGCTCATTGGGACTATCATCAAAGGGAACGTAAAAATGACCTTCATCTTCAAAATTTAAGCAAGATCCCACTATGACCATTAATTTTTATGTGTCCTTATACTTCAATTTATCTCAACACAACATCTCTCCCACCCATTCTATAGCATTCTATCATTCTTCTTCTCAATCACCCCAAGCTTTGCCATTGATATTATGTCCAATTAAAATTATTCCTCCCATTTGAGTGTTGTGAAATAGTTTCCCCCAAATATATGACCAATTCTCTCCAATGTTACTCCTTTAATAAACAAAAACTATATGAAGAAATAGCACAAGATTTCTATTATTGTACTCTAAGAAGGTAAGGTGGTATGATTTGGAAACCAGGATCATCTTGGAGCTATTCGTTTTCATCACTGTTGTGTTAGATTAACAATACCAACAATTCACAGAAGTGCATAGGAAACATACATTTTTGATCAAATGAGAGAGCACATTAAAACATCTCCAACTAATTACAAGTACTTGATATCATGTATCAAATTAAATCAAGTTGTTCGGCACAGTGGATTGGTATTAATTATCAACAAGTCATTTTTTGTTATAGTTTTACACTGGTAATATTTTTTAAACTCTTTCAAAACTTGAGTAAAACGAATGTTCCATGATGTTATTAGATGGAAGAATTGGAGAAGTTGGTTATTATAAAAAAATCATTTTTGCATTTTGTTACAAACTACTGTGCCACTCTGTAGCTCGGCGGATGTCTAAAATAGTTTGTGATAATAGTTTGAAAGGACTCTCTATCATATTTTACTTTCTAACATCGACCTAAATTATTTCATGTTTTCTTTGCCATATTGACAAAATTGCTTCATAATTTTTGCAGACCGCGTCAAGGAATCACCATAAGATGAATTTACTCAAAATTTGCTCGATTTTTCGCAAGCACATCAGAGCATGTCTTAGCATGCCTCCCTCGATGTGCCACCACACATTCTGCTCCGCTCAATGCCGCTGCTAATCGTCCATAACCGCCCAATCCGTGTGCCACACATTTCCCGAGTCCCATAATTGTCAAGTCTTCAAAAACGCTCATAAACCCCTCCGCTTCTTTGTTATTTGAAAATTCGACATGGTGGTTTTCCGAGGAATAGTCACGTGCCACCAGCTTGACTACAAGTGGCGGTATTTTTAACCCTTCCTTTTTCCTCTTCTCAACTTCTAGAAAATGTTGAGCAAAGTGAGATTCTTCCAATAAATAGCCCACAGTGTCATTATTGTCAGATGAAACGTAAATTGTCGAGTTGGGGTGTAATTCGGCAGCACAATTCACTGCATTGGTTGCCCAACCCGTTATCTGAGACTTGTGCTTTTCAAACGTGAAGTTTTTTTCATTTATTCCACTGACTGGATATTTTACGCGGAGATGAACTGATGAATAATTCGAGGGAGTCAGGTCCAGCTTGCTCATTGTTGAGTGGACGCGTTCTGCGAGGGCGTTTGAGGGTTTGAAAAGCAAACGAAAAATTTCGTGGTATCTGCAAGAGGGTAAACTCAAAAGTGTCAAAGGGAAGATTTCAATCATTGTGTGAAAGAATCAAATAAATCCTTTCTTACATTTTGTGTCCCACTTCATCAATTTCATATTTACGAAATATCGGTGCTGCACTATCTCTTCTGATAACTGATACAATCTTATCTTCCCTCGTTTCTTTTTTTCGCAAGCCAAAATCTGCTCCCTCGTCAAACATTCCATCTGGTATCGTCCAGTTTATCCCCCCTTCGGGGGGAACAAGAAACGTTTCCAACGGTGCAGGTCTTTCCCACTTCACCAAGAGTACCCGGCGTGTTTTATTGGCTATCATAATGTTGTACGGCATATCTTGCAAACGATCCGACGCTCCGCCGCAGGAATCTTTCATGAGGCACCGAGAGATCAAAAACCGGACATCCGACTCTTCATTGTTGCGACGTGCTTCAAAATGCCTTTGCCGTTGTTGATTGTGCCACTTCGCGTAGTCTTTCACCCATCGAGGTAATTTTGGTGAAGACAAAATCTCGTCAGCGTCTTTGTGCAGTTTTAGGTTCCTTTTGGGAGCCGAATATATTTTCGAACGGCTCTGTCTTGGCTCCTGGAAAAATTCAGATGCCATGAAAGTTGAATTGACGTGGAAAATTTTGTGGTGTTCTCGGATGAAGATGACGTTGAATGTGATATACACGACACCCAGGGCCACCGCTGCAACTCGCGCAACAGATAAAAGACGTGGCATTGCTCAATCGAATAATTACTGGAAAGGACCGTCTTGTTCTGGTTCGTCACGAGAAATATTAGCAATTTGAATGGTTTGATGCACGGCAGGGAGGTAGTGGCAATAGAGGGAACCGTGTTGAAGGAGGCGAGAGGGCGGAAATTTAATGCGCAAGCTTGAAACTGGCGCTAGCCAGAGCGAAAGGAGGAAGAACGTTCACAGCGGAACGCTTTAAATTCTCATTGTCATGTGCCGTGGTATCACCAATGATGAATGAAATGTAACTTTTGTTGAATTGGAGAAGCCATGGAAAGTTTTGTACGAGAATTCTTATTTTGCCAAAGAAAACATGGGTTATTGTGCCCACTTTTGTTTTAGGCGAAAATTCCTATGGCTCTCATTGATGGACAGACCAAATCCCAGTGTAGAGTGGGCATCGCAAATTTTTTACCTCTGAAATTCTAGACCAAAAGGGCATCCCAGAGGCTATAAGAGTGCTAATTGTCCTCCTTGTGATCTCAGCTTTTGAGCTAATTTACATTCAGATTGGGCAGATATTTATGGATATAATGCATTGTTAGTGAACATGTGTCAAAAAGCATTGCATTATTTTGACAATTGCCAAAAGGTTTGCTCATCTCATAGTCAATATCAATAATTGCAATCATTGAACAAACATGAGACTAAACCTTATTTAAGGATATTATCAACTGCCTGTGCCAAATAACTAACCTTGTGGAAATGCTAAAACCATCCATACTAGATAGACGCAAGAAATGTAACAATTACTTACACAAACTTGAGTGCATTTTGGTTTGTTAGCATTGTGCTCACCCTTTGCCACTGTTTTGGTGCCCAGATGTGTATCAGACAGAATATTGCATTCTTTTTCTTCTCAACTGGTTCAGGGAAATGATTCAGATTCAAATCATGTCTGTAACATGGCAAAAAAGTGATGGGGCATGAAATTTTTTAATGAGTGGTGTTCATTGCTTTCCATCCTCAATTTTCTCAAAGGCAGCTTTATCTTCTGTATGAAATATTTCAGGTGCAAACAATTACTAGTCAGTGAATTGTTGATTGAGCCAATATATTTTTTCCAAAAGAACCAATAAAATCACAATGGTTGTATTTTGTATTCTGCTTTCAGGTTATTGTCTTTGTATGGTACATCAAAAATGCATTTGCAATGGTCACCTCAGGGTATACATTATATTGTTTGGGGGCTTCAATCACACAAGGTTTCAACTCTGCATTGCAACTGATATTTTGCATCGTCATATATTTAATTCATTTTTTAGTTCAAACAGTTTTAATTTTTCAACTTGCTCCACCATTAACAAACTTGAAGGAGGTCCTGCCAGCTGATGAATGTTTGGAGGATCCTTCAGTGGTAGATTTATTTTGATTTTTATTGCAAGAGGATTGGTCATCAGCTATAACAGAAACAGGATCAAAAATAAAGCTTGTTATCCAAATTATTGTTGATTTCAAAGGACTCTTCACCCTTGGTTCTTTTGTTGAAAATAGTGAACTTGAGACGAGATGAAGGCTGTCTAGTTGTCCTTTGAAATGTCTTCCTATCATCCCCTGGCAGTATGCTCCTATGAGGAGTCAATGTGGTCACTTGAGGGTGTGCAATCATGATATGTCATCATTATTGAAAGCAGCACTGACACTGATCATATCTTTATGCAAATTCTCATTGTATGGATTTAAAGGGGGTAGATCTGAAAGAGGCTTGTTAGAAGCCAATAGCTTTTCTATTATCTCCTCAGTGGTGTTGCAAGTGTTGCAAATCAGAGGTGGGGTGTTGACATTGGCAATTTATGCATTTTGGGGCAGTCATTGTGGTGTCTGGAAACCCACTGAACTTTTTGCTCAATTTGGTGTCATTAATAATAATATATAATTCCTTGGTTGGAGATTTGCAAAACCCTTGACAATTTTACCCAGTACATTATCAATGGCATAAATTCAAAAAGTTCAGAATTTTTTAGATACATGTCCACTATGTGTACTTTGAAATTTTAACAAGGGCTGAATGAAACCACCTAGAAATGGAGTTAACATCAACGAAATGAGAGAAAAGTTTAAGTTTGTAGTATGGGCCTAAGGCTCATAATATGCATCATTTATACATTTCTACTTTTTATGTGGCTTATAACCCAATAAAGGATGAATTTCCAATTTCAATGGACCTGAGCAAAAAATAGTGTCAAGTCAAAAACTCCTGTATTGTATGCCTTTCCAACATCCATTGCAGCATGAGAGAAATTATGATACATAGCAGCTCTGACAACAGTACCAACCATGATTTGTTTATTCTTCCCTTAATGGCTCACAAATGTCAACAAGATCCTCATCCAGTCATGGATCTGCACAGAGATATTACAAAAATATAATATGAGTCTAAATATCTAGTAGTGCTATGTTAC
>JALLPE010001007.1:0-13468 GCA_036940025.1 Conticribra weissflogii | reverse complement strand
GTCTGAGACTTTTTTGAGACATACAAAAGTCTGGGTTAAAGACTGGAATAGAATCAAAATTGAGTGAAAATAAAAAGCTTGAGTTTGGCTCAAAAGAAAAATAAAGCTCAACTAATGCTAAAAAATGGTGATTTGGGCTTGGATCAATTTTAATTGTTTATCAAGTCATCTATCTGGAATTTTTTTCAAATTGATAATTTTAAAAGTCTCAAACAAAACTCGGAGAAGTGGGGAATTTGAGACTCATTCGCGTCTCTATATTTGGGGTGACTACATCCACTGTAAATCTTGGTACAATTTCTTACATTCCAGATGGGATGCTGCTTGGGAATATTGGCTACCCACCACGTGGGCCAACAACCTGGTTTGGCTGTCACCAGCGCTCCTTTACATTACATGGATCTGCACCTAGCATGCATGAGCCAGACGACGACAAACCACCACCCCATAGATACCCCACCCACCTCACAATCCCACCAGTCTGTCAAATTCTCAAGCCTTACATCACATAATGAACTCTGACTTAAATCAATACAGACCACCTATTGCATTCCTTACCTCCTGGGGATGCCACCAACCGGCATGGTCATTCCAAGTACACCACAGTCATGCTTGCCCCCAGTTTCCACCCTTCCACCATATTCACCCTTTCCACAAACACAATCCCAGCAAACCAACAAGGCCTACTCTCTCACCTTGCCTTTGCCTTTGAAAATTCCATTGACAACAACCCCAGCAACATAATGCCTATGGATGATGACTGCATTCTCATATGGGGTTGCCACATCACCACCAACCCAAACCACAAGAAATGGTTTGCTACTACTGTTGCCCTTATCCCCCAGCTCTGTGCAGACCATGCCATGCACCTGGACACCTGCCCCACCTTCACCCTCTGTCAAGCCAACTACATCTCTTTCCGACACACCCAAGGCCAGTGCGCCAAAATTGAAGATGTCCTGATTTACTGGCTCTGCCAGGAACACCACGCATTGCCAAGCATGACAGTGGCCAAATTCCATTGCAGTTTCCAACTGTCATCTGCTCCCTGCACATCCTCCCAGGGCTCTACCTTTTGGACCCCACCAACTTTGATATAAAGACCACCTTCCTCCTTGTCTTCCCCTACCACATCCACTGCCAGTACAGCTGTGACCCCACCTCCAATCTCATACAGGATTCCATCAAAACTATTGCAAAATGCCTCAGCACAGCATCCCATGACCTTATCTGTGACCAACCCATTGTCTGCCCTAGCTCCTAATAATCCTTTTACTGCAACCTCACAGAGACCAACCCACCCACCACCTGGACCCTTTCGTCCTCATGTCCATCTGGAGACTCCAACAACAACTCCGTCTTCTCCTCCCACATCTCCCTTGACAAATAGTATAGGAAGTTGGCCATTGAAGAGATCAGGTGTGAGAGGAAAACACTCACAATGGTTAGAGCACAAGCTCTGGGGATGGACACACAAATCTTATAAGATTCTGTATCTGTTCACTTAAGGAATTAGTTGCCACAACTATCAATGGAATTATCACAGCAGCAAAAACAAATTGTGCAGAATGCTGGTCATAGGAGATATCATGGCATGATATAGAAATGATATGCAATCTAGTTAAACAATTTTACTTATCCTGCTCTTGTCCAGGGAATCATTGTCATGACTGCTTTCTGCATTTTGATGTCATCATACTACCAAACAACATCGTGTGAATTTTCCAAACTTTCTTTTGCTGCTTCATAATGACCATATATTCATAATTGCAAAAAGCATGACAAAACCTCCATTATTTGTTATTTGCTAGGATGCTGTCATGAAATGATCCTTAAAATTCTATCCACTACACATGGTGATCTCATTTTTATCCATTTAACCCCCCATTCATTCTCAATACCTGAAGGCTTTTGAATTTCAGCTTGAATCCATCAATTTCATCCCAGACATGTCTCACAATTTGATAATTTGCTCTTGTGTCTGATTTTTACTTGTGTACTTTGGCCTTTGTTGGTATCTTTGATCTGGCTTTGTCATCATGTAATTACACAGCCAGTAAAAACATTTTTCCAAGTATCAGGCACATTCTGAGGTTTGAAACTCAAGTTCCAAAAATCATTCAAAATGAAGATTTGGACCACTGTTCTTATCTGTCTTAAAACAAGCCCTAGACAATCCTTGGGTCTGATTATCTTTGTACAATTTTTGTTGAGCTGAATTTCACTGATGTGTTCAAAAATTGAAAAAAATATACCTATCAACCATTGAAGCTATTTTTCAACAGATATATCTGAAGCAAGTATTGTTCACTCCAGTCATTGCAATCAATCCCCAAGCATCACCTGATAGCAAGTTGTTTTCCAGGATAATGTTATTCTTGACAACAAACAATAAATCACCCTTCTTTCTTGAACTGGAAGACTGGTAATATTTTTCCCATCACTGTTTTTTTCTTTTCAAAACCTTCTCCTTCCATGTTTTCTTCAACTACTTCAGTGTTATCATTGTCAACCATCAAATCAAAAATCTCTCTTCCCTTTCGCTCTGTATCAATCTCTTCAAGCATCAAAGTGGTTAGCGCATAATTTCTTAATTGCATTGAAATATTATGCATTGTCTGTAACAGCCCTTCTTTTTGTCTTTTGCTCCTTGGTTCTCATTTATGAAAATGACAAATATATAATTGGCAGTTTTGCTAGGATAAGGAAAAACAAAATTTATCCTGTCAAACTTGTCTGTCAAGATGCCAACTTGGTCATTTTGGGTTTGACCAACTTTTCTGCATTGGTATTATCGAATTTGTCTCTATGCAAAATATGAATTGACTGCATTATTTCTTCAATAGCATAATTAATATCAGCAATCAAGATACTGGAGGCAACATTTGAATGGTGAACTTTAATCATACCACGTTTGGAGGTCAAATATTGGCAAAAATATCTGAAAGTTGTTCAAACCAACAATGACTAATTTGGAAGTTTGTTGTACAATATTAATAGAATTAATTTTTTCCTGTGTCCATCAAAACAAGGAGTGTTTTTTGTCAAGCAGAACCCAATAGCAAGTTACACTGATATTGATAACTTAAAATATTTTTACAAACTAATCAACAATGCCAGTGGTCAAGCAAGTGAACATGGGATATCAAGTTTAAAATGATGGAAATGTAGATGCTAATGGTTTGTGGGATCTACACTTGATCAAAATTCTTTACTTTCTCATTTTTCATCTTTGTAATGAACATTGCATTTTGCAATTTGTCATACTCTGCAAGGTCTCTCAAGTTCAACTTGGGTATCTTGGTTAACTTGGCTGTCCATTGCCAACTTGGTGTTATGCCTTTGAACTACATGTATAAATTTTTCAATGTAATCCACCAACTTGATTCAATAGTTAGTAACTTGGGAGTTAGTATTTGGAGTTTGCACCCATTCCTGGACATTGGCAGTCAGATTCTTGACCTGAAAACTTGGGATTGTCATTTATGGGTTGCCTCTAATAAATCCTTGACAGCCTGCCTCACTTGCAAATGTGTGTCCCTGTCATTACAATATGCACACTCTAGTGATTTCCAAGAAATGCAACAGAATCTAGTCTTAAACAAGTCTGTTGAATGGATTTTGTATAACACAGAATCTTGCATGTGCCATAAAATAATATTGATATTATTTAGTGTGTGTGTGTTACTGACTGAGCTTCAACTTGGTACATATAAATAGTCCATGAGATTCCAACTTGGTGTCTCTTCAAATTTGATCCCTGGTGGGAGTTTAGATTTTTATTAAATTGATAATAATTTTTTCATATTAAGTTTAGGCCATCATCCACCAAGTGGTACCATTACTATTCATATGTCATATTTCTAAAAGACAAGAAGCCAACAACAGGAATTGTCCAAGACTGTTGCATAAAGATACCAACCTCTGTAGGGGTGCAACATGCTTCACCTTGCTCAAATACATCCAACCAAAACCCGTTCTTAATACCCCTTTTCTCCACACAACATCTAAGCACTCACAAAGGCTGCCCTTGCAAAGTGGTGTTGTTTTCATATATTGGACAACAGAGGCAGCTTATACCCCTCTTTGTTTCATTACAGTGCTATCTTAGGGATGCCCATTTGAATCAAGGGATATGTCCTCATTTCCTCAAATGGATCTCATGTGAGTGTTGGTGATACTGGAGAAAACATTGAAGATGACAATGACCATGGTGAAGTCATCAATGTAGTGGTATTCCATCCAACAGGAAATTATGCAGAAGACATGTCATTGGCTCAAAACCAATGCCTAGCAGTTGACAATAACAATGAGTCAGCCCTTGAAAACATCTCAGCTGTAGGCGCGATTCCACTTGTGTCAAATCTTTTTCCGTCAGTCATGGGGATGGGATGTGATTGATCAATGTGAGTGGTGATTTTTTGAAAAAGGATGCAAGCTTTGAGGGGGAGTGGTTGTCCATTCGCAAAAAATCCAAGAGAATTTTTCAAGCTAATCCCTTGACTTTGGTTGATTGATGTGTTCATGAAAGCCACATAAAGGCCATTGTGGATTTAAGGGGGGAAAGCACTCAAGGAAGGCAACTTCATGCATTGGCTTGGCATTGTTTTATTGATGGCAACATGCACAGTTTGGTCCAAATTGGACTTTTGAGTCAAAAGCCATTCAATGGTTGTACAAATCCATGTTGGTTCCAATTGACAATACTAATGATGAAGCATCACTTTCATCAAATCACCTTTGAGCTCTAATTCATCAACAAAAATACACCAATCTTTTGTGATCCTTTCTGGAAGGTATGTGAAATGATGGCATCTTGAAATGCAAAAGAGTGGGAGGTTTTTATCTTGTTGTGGATGCTATGTTTGGATAAGTTGATGTCCATATGGTTCCAGAGGTAGACTTGCCTAGGGTTGATGTTTTGTCCTTACAAACCTCACCCTTTTGGCAATGAATACCTTACAGTCTGTTGTGGTTTGTTGTTTGTTTCATTTTAAATCAAGATGGTTGAAGGCAAGGGTGCTCTGAAGTAAAACAACCTCAAGGAAAGATATGTGGCTTATTGGTGCATGTGTTGGAGTCTGTATTTCATTTGGGTTTATATATGTCATCCTCAATAATGGCTTTTGTGTGCACAGCAAGGTATTGATTGAGCTCAAGAGGAAGATTATTTTTGCTGTGGCATAATAGAGAATAGGTACTACTGGTCTATCTTGTCCCCGGGGTTCATACTGGAGTATTTGAAGGACAAGATGGTCAAATCAATTGATGATTTTGCCAAGCTCCTTGACGGAATCAAATAACTCATTTGATGCATGAAGGATACCAACTATGTTATGCAGATTACAGCCACCAGTTGGGCTCTTTGCACAATTGAAGGAGTGTGATGGAACCATTCATATGACATTTTAAATACAGACATATCATTGACAATCACATCATCCTACACCATGTCATCCCTAGCATCAAGGGGGCTTGGCAAACCAATTGTTGGTCTGTCTGTATGGTCTTCTCCTCTTCATTGCCTTATCTTCCTCCACTTTGTCTACAAGACCAATGACCCCATGATTCTCCCCAAGATGATCAACTTTTGCCAAGAACGTGCTTGGCAATTAAATCACAATGATCTATTGAAGGCCTAGGAGGTACCTGCCAGTGATGGGGTCAAGGCATCCACTGAAAACTTCCATGGCCATTGTATTGCACCCAATCATGCAAAATATTACACTAGTCAAGTGTGGGTTTTGGCTGCTGTGAACAAGTACCAAACCTACAAATACAAGACCATTGATTGCAAGAAACACACCTAACCTTTTGCACATACAATCCCTCTGGTTGGTTGCACATTGCCTGTCATTTCAAGCATGCTTTTGATTGTGCTTTGGCCAAATAACTCATCAAGCGTAATTATTGTGTATCAGCAATTTTCCATTGAGTTGATGTTTAGTTTTACAGTTTTTTTGCTATTAACTTGTTAATGATCCGTGGATCATTGTTACATTTTTGAAATCCTTGTGAAATTCTACATTTGGTAGAAATCTAACAAAAATAATTTAGTCTAGAGTAATGTTATTATGGCTTGGGTCAAAAAATGTGAGATAGAATTCTGTTGATCTAATGACTTATTATGAAACGCTCTCTTGGTATAGTACTAGAATGACGCCGGCTGATGTTGGAATGCCGACAGAGTTCTGGTTGGGTCTGTCTGCCTCGCAGTCTCCATACTTGTGGAACAAGGAGAAGACTTGGAGGAAAAGAGAGCACTTTGAGATTTGACCCGAAAAGTAGTACTAATTCCCATTTTTATCACTCACCGTTCGGACGTACGAGCTCGGATGCACAAACTTCAAGAAAAAACACGAGCCCAGAACTCTCCTGCTTCGAATTTTCTCTTTTTCAACTCTCTATCTCTCTTTCCAAGAAGAAGGCGCGTGGATATGTTTTTTTCGCGGTATTGTAATGCTTCATCTACAATAACTGCTATATAATATCATCACACGCTCCCTCTGGTGATAGGTATTGAGTGCAACGGCAATGGAGAACGTGTATTCCATTTTATTCTGCCTCTGACGACTGGATTCATCACACCTCAGAGTTGACAATCTATCAAGTCTTCAGAGCCCTGGTGTGTTAGCGTAGAAGTTGCATTGCATCCAACATGACGAGAGACGCAGGAGGAAACTCTAATAATAGAATCCACCGCCAAGTGCTCGTGGCCTTGACCCTCGCCATGGGCGGCAGCGCGGTATCGGCATTTCACAGCCCTTCGTCGCCGTTGCTGACTTTATCTCGTATTAGCAGCATTTCGGAAACAACATCAAGACTGCTAGTCACCAATCTAGACAAAGAATTGGAAGGCAAACAACAGCAGCAGCAGCAGCCACACCAAGCACACGCTGCATCAACGACGCCATCTTCCACCCTCCATGCCGCCCCTCCCTCCAGTCCACCATTCAGCACCACAAACGACCCCTACCTTGGGCTCGACCCCCTCTCCCTCACCTCCTACGAAAACGACCTCCTCTCGGCGTGGGAAGACAAATCCCTCCAAACTGGCTTCGACTGGGAAATCGAAAAACTCCGTCGCTACGCCGCCGGTCTCCGCCAACGCGACGACGGCCAATGGGTCCGCACTCCCTCCATCTTCGACTTCCTCGTCACCAACACTCCCTCGGCCACTATGAACGGCGAACGCTACGAGTCGCCTCCGAAACCCGTCAACATCATGGACGTGGGACTGTTGGTCGCGAAGAACCTGTTGAGCGGCATCGGCTTCGGACCTCAGCTCGGCATGGCCGCCGTACCCAACGCCATCATTCAAAAGTACGAAGGGTCCTTCTTTTCGTTTATCAAAGGAGTTTTGGGGGGAGATTTGCAGACTTTGGCGGGAGGGCCGTTGTTTCTTCTTTTGGCCAAGTATTACAGGGATTATGGGCCGATTTTCAACTTGAGTTTTGGGCCCAAGAGTTTTTTGGTGATTTCGGATCCGGTCATGGCGAGGCACATTTTGAGGGATTGCTCACCGGAGCAGTATTGCAAGGGAATGTTGGCGGAAATTTTGGAGCCAATTATGGGGGATGGGTTGATTCCGGCGGATCCCAAGATTTGGAAGGTACGTTCGTTGCTTGTTGCGTACAATTTCGTGGAATGGTCGAAAATGGACTTTGCATGTGTAATTATTTTAAATGTGCGTTTATTTACCACAATATCATGTTTTGCCTGATTCTATGCAGGTTCGCCGACGAGCAGTAGTCCCGGGTTTCCACAAAAAATGGCTCAATAACATGATTGATCTTTTCGGAGACTGCGGCGACCGTCTCGTGGCCGACCTCGAATCTCGCGCCATCGCCAAAACACCAGTCGATATGGAAGAACGCTTTTGCTCCGTCACCCTCGATATCATCGGAAAAGCTGTGTTCAACTACGATTTCGGATCGGTGACCAAGGAATCTCCGATCGTCAAGGCGGTGTATCGTGTCTTGAGGGAGGCGGAACATCGATCTTCGTCGTTCATTCCCTATTGGAATTTGCCTTATGCGGAGAAGTGGATGGGGGGTCAGGTGGAGTTCCGGAAGGATATGGGAATGTTGGATGATATCCTGACCAAGTTGATCAATAAGGCGGTTTCGACGAGGAATGAAGCGTCTGTGGAGGAACTCGAGGATAGGGAAGTGGGAGACGATCCTTCGTTGTTGAGGTTTTTAGTCGACATGCGGGGGGAGGACCTGACTTCCAGTGTTCTTCGTGATGATTTGATGACGATGTTGATAGCTGGACACGAAACTACGGCTGTGAGAATGGATTATTTTGTAACTTTTATCTGCTGGTATTTTTCTCATTTCTGATCAACCCTGTCGTCCATTTTTTCTTCCATTTACCAATCAATTGAACAGGCCATGCTGACATGGGCGATGTTTGGCCTAGTTAGTGGCGACCCAGGATTGTTGAAAGAAATTCAAGCTGAAGTCCGAACGGTCATGGGCAACAAATCCCGTCCGGACTACGATGATATCGCCGCAATGAAGAAAATGAGGTTTGCCTTGATCGAGGCACTGCGCCTGTACCCTGAGCCACCTGTGCTCATTCGTCGTGCCAGAACCGAGGATACTCTTCCAGCAGGAGGCTCTGGACTCTCTGGCGGAGTTAAGGTATTGAGAGGAACGGATATTTTTATTTCTACTTGGAATCTTCACCGAGCACCTGAGTATTGGGAGAACCCAGAGAAGTACGATCCTACTAGATGGGAACGCCCTTTCAAAAACCCGAGCATCAAAGGATGGAATGGGTTTGATCCGGATAAACTCGCTGACTCGGCTCTTTATCCTAATGAAATTACCGCGGATTATGCATTCCTTCCTTTTGGAGCAGGAAAGAGGAAATGTATTGGGGATCAATTTGCTATGTTGGAAGCTTCTGTGACTTTGGTAAGTCAAATTCTACTTCTATGACATACTTTCCATCAATAATCACGAATCTTATGGCAAGACCATACTGTGCAATGTCCAGGCTATGATTGTGAACAAATTCGACTTCGAATTGGTCGGAAAACCAGAAGATGTTGGCATGAAGACTGGAGCAACTATTCACACAATGAATGGTCTCAACATGGTTGTAAAACCTCGATCGGAAGCAAATCCCATACCAGAAACTAATGAATGGTGGGGCAAACAACATTTGAAGAGAGGATTGAATGTCAACGGAAGACCGTACAGCAATACTGAAGATGCAGCGAGACCAACTTCTTCAAGAGAAAGGAGGGAGTTAATGCCTTGAGTACCGATAAAGTGTACCCTCCAGTGAAGTGCTGAAATCTTTTTGTCACATCTTCTAGGATTCATCTGGTAGAATAAGCTGACGTAAATCATTTTACATTGGCACGCTAACTATCCCAATATTATTTGTAATCTACCACGTTCTATGATAAATTAACTTGTCAGCGTAGTAAATAAAACAGGTTTAAAACTTAGATGCAATTGCGTTTTCGCATCCATTGGTATTGTCAAAAAATATATTGCTTGATTCTAAGAATTACGATAACTTACCACGGAAATCATCTTCTATATTGAACATCTACATTGAACAGATTATGTGTCAACTGCAAACCTTATGAGTATTTTTGTTAAACATTAAGAGTTATCAAACCACGCACCCTGGGAGAGTGATCCATAAGTCTTTCTTACACATTCGATCAGATTCCTACTGCAACAGAGGATTTTTCGTGTAGCATATCTTACAAACAGTAGCTGATGTGTAGCAATATAAATCATTGATAGTGATACAAGGCTATTAAGACAGGCGATAAGAAGTGCAACAGTAATCGCTGCTTTTGAATACTTCATAGATTAGCGCGAGATAAGGAGAGGAGAAGGCCAGCAGCCTGATTAATCGAAGATGCGTTATGTTCAAACTGGGAGAAATGATGAATAGCGGCGTCATTTGTAAATATAGCAGGAGCACCAACGGCATTGGCGGCAGGGAGAACTTCTTCATATCGAGGAGAAACAGGAGTAGGGTAGACAGTATGTTCAAGCCGAAAAAGCGGCGGAGAAGGTTGCTGTTGGTAATTGCAATGAACTATCATGGAAAGTGGCGGCGATAACATCTCATCGACTCCAGGCTCTTTGACATCTTCCGATGCAACATAGCGTTGAAGCACGGAGCTTTTCTTGTCAACAAGGCCATCAACTTCGACCGAGCATGCAGCCTCATTCTTCCTCTCTCGCCTTCCTTCGGGTGTCTTGGAGGCCTCGCTCGGCTCAACTCTCTTCAACTTCAACACGCTCGAAATCGAGTCAGAACCTGTATCCGCAAGTTCTTGATTGACCCAAAGAGCAGTGGTAGTTGACCCATTCACCGAGAAGGATCTCACGTGGACGAACCCATAGTAGTTCAATTGTCGTCGGAAAGTCTTGAAGTTGCGAGTGTTGAAGTACTTGGGTAAAACGACCTTGGTGAACTTGTCAATGGAGTGAAGAATGAGGAGGCCGCGTCTCCACTCAACGACGCCATTCTCGCGTTCAAGGGCAAGCATTTCGTGGAGGCGTCGGACAAATTTGTTTAGACGGATGTTTACCGATGTTGCTGTGGGTTTCGCAACGTATTTATTACTTTCTGTGGAGGCAGGGTTTGGTGTCAGAGCTAGTTCTATGATGTATCGGTACGTGAGAGGTAGGAAATGCTTAGAACGCTACAATGATAAAATGATCATTTCCGCCGCACGAAAAAATATGTGACACAAATGTTCTTACCATCCTTTATTCCCATCCCACCAGGCGAAACTACCCTCAAGTCGAATAATTGAGTGAGAGAAACTTCGAAAGGGATTGGGATGCCAACACGATTTACATGATTTCGAAGAAAAGAATCATTATTATTTGCTTGTGATGACATCTTGAATAGCTATTGCAATTACCCGTTGTCAAGGAAATCAAGGCAGATCGAGCTGATTGAAAATAATGACAATTCTACCACTTAATGATAATATTATGAGGAGTTGGTGTTTAATCTTGCATTTTCAACAGTAACATCATCGCCAGAAAATAATCATTTGCATCCAATGGAATAGAGAGTACATCTCTAGAGGTATTACCGATACGTAAGGTAGATAGATTGCTCCAGATTTTTCTTCGCCTTTGGCTGCTTTTTTCGTCTTCTTGGCTGCTAGGGAACTCTACTACTAGCAAGAGTTGGTAGTACTACCTCTCTAGGTTCTATTATCTTGCTTCTAGCTTCACATTTTTTCACATCCTCAACCAAAAAAAGGCGAAGGCTCTCGCCCAGCCATCAGGCATGTCATCCTGGTAGAAGGAAGCAAGATGCCCGTGTAATAACAGATGGCATCATTTTTTCTTGTATGCAATCAGCTTCGTTGAGATTGTACTACATGTTTTTTTGAGCAATCTACGCTGCATACTCTTTCTAGTGATGGTAATATGGTACAAAAATAGGAGATAGTATGATTTTGATGACAGATCTCTGCCTTCTCGTAGGTATGATACTGTATCTCCATTGATAGGAGCGAACAAGATGATGATTTTTTGAATTACATACACGTAATATTGATTATTTTATTTGTGTTGAGTTGATCCCAAAGATCGTATTTATGATTTTTTGGATACACAGGTGTCAACAAAAGATATTTCAATTCAACGAAGCCGCTCTAAGATACATATTGACAACATAATGATATTTTGTTATTCATTTTATATTTGTTTTTCTCCTTAATAAAATGAAATCATTTGAAATTTTCACTTTGAAATGAGTATTATTTACAGTTTGCTTTGGACTCGATCCGATACAGTAGAGTCCCATCATCCATTTCGTGTGTACACAAACCCTTAATGCCTTCGCTTCAACGATTTCCGGAGTCTACAACACCATACCTACCAACATTCCTGATAAATATATTTTAAAAAATACAGATACTGTCATCGATAAATCTAGATGTGTCGTTTGCGAACAATATAGAGAATGGACTCTCTCTGATGTCATCTTCTCTCTTAATCTCTATTACTATTGTACCTCGAGTTTACGAAGACAAAGAGAACATTCCAACATAGGGCTGTCACGGTTTTTCACCGTGTTGAACATTACATATACTGATTCCTAAATGCGAATCGAACTGAATTGAAAAAACTCCGGATGATGATGCTTTCACCGATCCCAAAATATCCTACACTACCACGATGCGAAACAATCGATTAAAATTTTTTGTTAAGCTTCGTACCAACAGTAGTACTACAGAAACTATTTTTTATTGCAAGACGACGATGGAATGGCGATGGTTTTTTAGCGATTTCTTTCATTGTAACTTGGACACACAAAACAAAGCAACTCGGACCAACTATTACTGTAAATCTAATATTGCCAAAATAATGTTGCTGATCAATTATCTTCCAGAAGAAATTTCAACCCCGTGCCACCCCCTGTCCCTTCTCTCAATCCTGCCACGAATCCAATATTAGATAAGAGTTACAACAATCATCTATGACAATGGCACCAGCAGAGGGCATGGCACCATACTAGCACCACCCATCCCTTCCTACACATCATGAGAGAATATCTATTTCTTATCAGGCCCAGGGATGGCTTGTGGTTGTTGCTAGATTAATTTTTTCACAACAGTGGTGATGTGTAACACAAAAATATCAATTTTAATTTCACCCTCTTTACCCTTGTCATTGTCCTCTTCCTCTCTCTTACCCTCCTCCACTTGAGCTTTTCCCTCCTCAGTCACCCCCCCTGTCAATTCTTATAAAAATGCCTGAGAAAAATGTCAGACATGACACAAAAGGTCACAAGCAGCTTGCGCTTGTATTGTTCTTCTAAGCAACCAAGACCATTATCTTGAGATTGGCTTGGCCTAAAGCTTTGCCAAGCCTGCTTCCTCTTTGACAGACGAATCCTTGAAACTGGGAGCATCCTTTCCCTCCTCCAAAATCTTCACCCACATCTCCCCCTTTTTACCATCTCCATACTTTGCAACACTGTGCCATCTAAGCAAGGAAGTCAGTTCAATGCCCATGAGTGCTTTGATTTCCTTTCCCTTTTCCAAAATTTTCCACAACAAAACCCCTTTCAATTTCTCCTACCCTTTCTTTCTTGTCAAATTTCAATTGTTCAATCCTGGCTTTCTTTGCTGGTAACTTGGCTGCTTTGAACATGTCATTCTTCAGTTACAGCAAAAACAGAATCATATGTGCTAGCTTTCTCCGATTCCTCCACACTATCCTTCAAGTATGTAACTGTTACTATTCCCACATCAACTGCCTTCTTATTCTTCAATTCTGTCTGCAGCAAATGACCATGGAGTCCATGAGCAGTCAGCAAATAGCATGCCATTGTGTTTGCTGTTTGCATCTCAATCATGGAAATTTGCATTGTATCATGTGGGTCTACATCTCCAAGCTCAATTCTAACTTTCCCATTACTGAGACAAGCCTGGGTTCAAGGGGCAGCTCCAATAGCT
>JALLPE010001006.1:0-13452 GCA_036940025.1 Conticribra weissflogii | reverse complement strand
ATCACTGTTATGGACTGTATGATTGAAATCTCCAATGTCACCAAAATAATTATGTCGCCAATCCACTATCTTCCTGGAACACATCCAAAAAAGCAGATTTTTTAAAGAGAGAATCCATGCATGACAGCTCTGCTTTGATGGAGGATTTGTCTCAACACCGGGTGCCTAATATATTTTTAATTTTTCTTCAATGGTCATTCATTGGTCAGTTTGACATTTCCATCTGGAACAGCCTTTGACGTAATGATCTTTGTGGGTTGTCACGAATACCAGACACCTCGCAGCGTCTCATGTTCTCTTCGGCAATAATGACGGACATTATCGAGCGAGTAATAAGAAAAATAGGCAATATTTTCGTACAATCTTGAAGATCGAACTACACATCCGCTGATCCCTAAAAAATGATTGGGGCTTAGCCGGGCAATTGATGGTAGTTATAGAATCGGAAGTAACGGGCTAGGGGTGGTTTCGGAATAAAATCCACTTATTGATGGGTACTACTACTTCTTGTTGTAGTAGGCTTTGGGATCAAATAATGGTTTTGCCAATATTATATATATATTTTTTATATTGATTACATTGATGTAAAGTAAACTAACCAAATATATTTTTCATAAGAGTATATAATGTATAGATATACAATAGAAAAGTTGAAATAATATTGAATGCTACAACACACAGTAAAAACAATAATCCCTCTGAAATAAAAAATATACACCTCTCCACCATGACGATGACATCCCAGCAATCCACGTCCAGAATCGCCAGTGACGACGAACGAACTCACCGACGGCAAAATACCCGTTATAACAATATCACGTACCATGTCCACCATAGCCACGACGAGGTCACGACGCAATCGCATCGAGCGAGAACAACGCGCAAGCGACGACTTCCGCCCCGGCATCCGAGTCTGCGATCGGCGCCTTCCCAACGCTCCACCACCGGCACGGCCGCCCTCCTCGCCGCCCTAACCACCACGTCGTACTTCTCTTCCTCGTCCTCCCGAGTTGCAGCGACGGCAAACCACCCCGAAACCCCCTTCGTCCTCCGACCCATCGACCGCCGACACCGCTCCCTCGTCGACGACCAGGACGACGACCAACAACACTCCTGCCCCCCCGACCTGTACGGCTACGTCCCCTCCCTCCAGAGCAACTGCCGATCCTTCGCCTTCTGCTCCAACGGCTCCCCCGCCGTCCCCACCTACCGCTGCTCCGCGGGCCGCATCTTCGACGCCCCAACACAGACCTGTCGACCGGCGTCATCCTCGATCTGCTACCCCATCGACACATTCTTGAACACGAACGAGGAGGCGAACGCGAATTACCGTCGGGTGAAAGAGGTGGGACCTCCCGTCTACTGGGCCAGCGCGCCGGACGGGACGTGCGTCCGGGGGGATGTGCCGGGTTCGATGCATCCGTCGAAGGTGTTCGGGCTCAAGGCCGAGTGCTGCGTCAAGATGTTGGGGTGGGTGGATTTGGGGGAGTGTTTGGGGGACGATTTCGTGGAGGGGAATTACGTCGCGGTGGTCGACGACGACGGGACAGTGATAGCGACAACGACGACGCCGGCGACGCAAGCGACATCCTCCACTACTACCACTACCACTGCCAATGCTACCCCGCTTTTGAGAACGAGGAGGCCGACTCCCTCGCCGGTGCCGGGGGATGCGTCTCACGTGGGTTCGTTGACTTTGAATTTCAGTAGCGCTGCACGAGATCCAGAAGAACCGGAGCCAGAAGAGGAGGCCTTGGAAGAAGCCAATCGACAAGAAGGCGAACAGGAATACGATGAAGAGGCACTTAATGGAAGTAACGAAGCAGACCATTCCAGCGAAAGCCAACAAGAACAAGTGTCGGAGGAAGAAGAGGAAGACGACCCAGTTCAAGACGAGCCCCCTCCGCAATCGCAATCGCAACCTCAATCGCAACCCCAAATTGACGATCCGGGCACCGACTTCATCGCCAACATGGTCAACTGGGCCAACACCGACCTCGACCACGTCTCTCCCGGAGAACCCTTGGCAGGATACGAATCCGCCTCGGCCACGGTGCCCTCCACCACCAACATCGCGTCCACCACCATCGCCATCGCGACCACCTCCGATTCTCCACCGCAAGCCGCAATGCACGCCGCCCTCGCTTCAAACGCGCCCATCTACCAAACCACCCTCCTCGCCGTGGCCGACGGATCCATCTCCTCTCGCCGCCACGACAAAAACTTCGGAACCAACTCGGCCATGGCCGTCGACGGAGGTCTCTTCTCCATTTCGTCGTCTTCCTTTTCCTCGACCACGTTCGACGGCCGCGGAGAAAAATTCGACTCCCTTCTCAAATTCGACATATCCTCCATTTCCAAAGACGACGTCGTCGTCCGCGCCGCGATCGGACTCCACTCCATGACCGGATGCGCCCACGGAGGGGATGTTTACGTCACCCATTCGGATTGGGACGAGGCCGGTCTCACGTGGGATTCGGCTCCGGAGAAGGCCACATTTCTGGGGGGCGATGCCAATGGCGGTGCGTCGACCGCCAGATCCGTTTCCAGCGGCAATGCCCCTGCCGCCGGCGCCGAGCCGCTGGCATCGCTCGGACCGATCGAATCGGGACGATGGTACGACGTCGACGTCACCTCCGTGGTTTCCCTGTGGAGGAGTCGTCATTACATGGCCCAGGACTTTTTGAGCGTGAGGATCAGCAGCGACGTCGATTCGAGGTGCATGTATGCCTCGCTGGAATTCGAGGACGACGAGTTGGCGCCGCGGTTGGTGGTGGATTACAGTCCCGGCGAGGACGGTGCCGGAGGGGAATCGTCGGCTCTCGTGGCGCAGAGCGTCGGCGATGGCGGCGTCGGCGATGGCAGCGTCAACGAGTCGGCGGAAGCAGAACCGGCCCCGGCGGAAATTTCCGAAGTCATTTTGTCCGCCACCATGGATGCCACTCTCTCCAACCTTCGGGTCAACAACAACTTCGGATCGCATGCCGCCTTCGTCGTCGATGGCGGAGATTACGCCGTGGGTATCAACAGCTATGATTTCGATGGGGAGCGATTGGATTCCATCGTCGCCTTCGATACATCTCTGCTGGATAGATCTCGTTCCATCGACACTGCCTTGCTCAAGTTGTATGCCATGGGGGGATGTTCCGATGGAGGGAGCATCTACACCACCGACAACACTCCTTGGGACGAGCAACGCGTCACGTGGAGTACGGCTCCTCAAGTGGTCGGACAAGCTGTCGCGGACATCGGCAGAACCATCTCCGGAGAATGGTATTTTGTCGATTTGTCCGCCATTCCCGCAGGCGATTGGGCGTCGCATGACACCATGACCCTGAGGATCCAGTCAAGCATCAAAGATCGATGCATGTACTCCTCCGTGGAATACGGCGAGAGCACCAGTCCCAAATTGGTCATCAACTACGGACCCTCTTTGACCACGGCTCCCCCGCCACCTCCTCCCCAGACAACCGAACCCATCGTTCCGCAAGCCGAACTCATCACGGACACCGTCGAAGTCTCCCCCGCGGGCGACACCATCCCCTGCCCCGCCACCCCCACCGTGATGACCCCCACGCAAGATTTGATCCCCGTATCCGGAAACTTCCTCCTCCTCGTCGCCACCGACGACGCCACCATCGACGCCCTTTCCACCGACGACGACAAACTCGGTTCCTCTCCCTTCCTCTCCCTCACTCAAGACGTCGCCACACGCGACATTCGAGACATCCTCATTCGTTTCGACTTGACCCAACTCCACGGAGTGGAACCCCGATCGGCCCTCCTGACCATGTTCCCCCGAGACGATTGCGATTCGGCCGGAACGTTCGGCACCACCGGCGGAGAGGATACCTGGTCCGAAGATCAAGTCGTTTGGAGTACGGCGCCCAAGTACGAGAGCGACGCCCCCGCGGGTGTGTACGGAGGTGCCGCCATTGGCACGTTTGGAAGAGTGGAGAAGGGACGATGGTATGGCTTTACCGTCGTGAATGCGCTGGGGGACGCGGTGAGGAATGGGAAGGAAACGATCACGTTTCGAATCAGTGCGGGGAATTTGAAGAGTTGTCGGTATGCTTCGATACAGAGCGGTTTGCCGCCCAAGTTGTTGGTGGCGTTTTGAGCGTTTGCAGCATGGGGATCATGGTGATGTGGTTAAAAATCACCTGTGTCGTGTGTTTGTGCGTTGTATAGAATTTATTTCTTAAAAAGCTATTATTTTCTAAATGTTTTTGTAAATGTTGGGTTTGTTGTTTAGGAATGTCACCACACTGAGTCCATATCTCGTATCAATTTTGATTATTGACAACACGAAACAGCTTTCTCTGCACTTATGGATGTCATGTACAGTGCTACACCATCCTATCTAAACATAGGATATATTACAGATTTCCGGAGCCGTTGTTAAGTTTAATTAGTTAATTCTAAATTAAGTTAATCGTTTCCTCAGAATTGTGAGTTATTTTAGTTAGACTATTCTATTTTGAATTTTAAATTATAGGACAATTTTTGGGATGTTTAAACCCTACTCTGTTGTCTTGTAAATCCTCCCTCATTCCGAAATTGGTGATGGAAGTCAAAAATTTTCATCGTCACCACACAAAGTTTTGGTGTGTTTGGTGTGGGTAATTTGGATGATTATATCTTCGTTTAGATCTCGTAGCATGTATAGTCGAACATCTACGTAACCAGTTCTACATCCTACGGTCCAGTTGCGAGATAAGTCGATAGTTCCTTTGTTGTAGCATTCGAGTATCATCAGTAAGTTTACCTTTAATTCCATGGTTTGCATCAGTCGGTACACAAAGAGCACATCTTGTGCACATGATGTGGCCGCATACAGTTATGCTTCCGTAACCGATAGCATATCAACTTTTTGGGTTGAACTTTTGGCCACAATAGGTGAGTTGTTTAAGAAGACTTGCGTACCAGATAAACTTTTTTGGTCATCTGGGTTGGTGGCATAATCCGAATCACATCTGCCTGTAATAGTCCATACAAAATTCTTGCCTTTCCTGTTCCATGCACCGGTTGGGTTTAATACAATTCCTTAACTTGGTGTAGAAAGTACATACTTCATTGTACTTAATATGCTTTGTAATGGGAGTTGGTCGGTCAAACTAGTTGTCGGGAGAGATCGCGTACTGCGTTTCTGATGTCTGGTCATGAATTTCTTACAAGATGCTGCAGTTTGCCAATGCCTGCTCAATAGTTGGTGTGTTTTCTGTTGTTCAGTGGATCTTCTTCTGGTTGTTTGGTAATGGTTGTACCTGGTTTTGCACGGGTGGTTGGTGGGACTCCATCAGGAAGGTTGAATTCATCTTTTAGGCTTTGGACTAGTACCAGCTGCGTAATTTTGATTGCCCTGGATGTATTGCTCCTTTTGATTTTGCATCCGATGTATTCAGTCATTTTTCCAAGATCATCACATTCGAAATGATTTTTCATCATATCCTTGTCTTGATCCATGATATTTGGGGGCGCAATTACCATATTGTCATCCACCCAAGTAACCCAAATTACTAATCCTTTGTTTCGCCGTGTGTAGAAAAGACATGGATCTGCTTCGCTTCTTTTGAAACCGTTGACTTGCATTGCCCGTTTTGCTTTCCTATAATAATAGAGACCTGATTGTTTTAGGCCGTAGATTGGTTTCTTGATTTGTAGCCATGAATCTTGTTTGGGGTAGAATTTCTCGAAACCCTCGGGGATCTTCATATAGATTTCTTCGTTGTTTTCGAGTTCTCCTTTGAGAAACGCTGCTTTTACATCAATGACCCTGGCTGCGTAACCTGCTACTGCCATGATAGTAAGTACCATACGGATGGATGTGTCACTTGTAACTGGTGATGATATTGCTGCTATGTCGTAATGCAGTCCTTCTTGTTGCTGGAAACCTCTAGCGACTAGACGTGCGCGATAAGTACCATCGCTCTTCTTTTTCATAGTCCATGTTGAAGTAATGGCTTTTTGCCCACGTTTGATAGCTTCTTTTGCGTCCACTACTTTGAATACTCCGTCTTGGACCATTCGCTCATGTTCCTTTTCGACAGACTCGATCCATTTGTTTTTATCGGGTCCCATCATCGCTTCCTTGTATTTTTTAGGGATTAATTCGCTGGTGTGATCAAAACCGCCTCCAATTGCTGCTCCAACTGCTGCATATTCAAAGCTGTAGTCCTCAATTTCTTCATCATTGTCAAGTAGAATATAATAGTTCATCAAATTTGTTTCGAAATCATTGTTGTTGTATCGAGATGGCTTTCGAATTGTGCGTCCACTTTTGGTTTTGGTGAGATTTTCGCTAGGATTTGAAACTTCTGTCTCAACTGACTTGATGCTTTCCTCATCTGATTCTTCTCCCTCCCCAGCTTCATGCTCAGTTGGGACAAGATCTAGGTCATAAGTAACTCCCTCAAAAGCAATTTCATCCTCAAGTGCTTCGTCGTCTGGGATTAGTGGCTGGTTATTTACTTGGTTCATTTCATGGGATCGATGAAGGGTGATTTCTGGGAAGGTTGATCGAATGACATTTGTGTTGTAGAACATTCTGTTTAGCCATGTGATATCCCTTGACTCTATAATCTTGCCAGAATTAGGGTTGTACATTCGAAAACAATCACTACTGTGCTTGTCAGAGTAGTTGACAAAGATGCATGTTGTTCCTATTTCTCCAAGTTTGCCATTTTTGTCAATTTTGACTATCCCGGCTTTTCCAAATGCTTGAAGATTTTTGACCCAGGATGGTAATTCCATTCCAGCTGCTTCATATCTTGTCATCCTTTTGTCTTGATAGTCAATTATTGCCAGATTGCAATATTTGTTTGCCAGACTTAGACATTCTTTTGCCAGTTGGGTCCGTTTTTCAGCATCCATATTGGCATCATTAAACATTGCTCGAGCCAATCGAGCAAGTGCAGCAAAAGCCAAGTCAACAACACTATTATGTTGTGGTGTTGCCCAAGCAGTATATTCAAATTTAGTACCAAGTTTCCAATCAGCGCCTCCTGCTCTATCTTCAAAAAGTTTGTTTTCGCCAGCATTATCTTGCCAAATAATTTTAACTTCTTCTCTGTAATTTTTTCATTTTTGAGTTGCATACATGCTGGTTCGATGAAGCTGCCTTTAGCCTTATAAAATCCATCAGTACCGTACCCTGTAGCACTATCCACCATCAGGTGCCATACATATTTGTAGGCTTGGAGAAAGGTAGTGGACAACACAAATAATGGAAATGCAATCGTGATAATTTGATGTATCAATAAAGTTCACAATTTGGTGGACAGATGCTCTAGTGCTCCATTGAGTTGACTGCTGATTGGAAGGAGTGGACAGAGGCATTTTCTGCTATCAAATTTAATGTGTGCCGTCAAAACGATCTGATTAACGTGGACCCTTGACTCGAAGAGGATAATGTGTTAAATGTGACATAATGAGGATTCCACTGATCCTGCTGCAAACTGTCTCTATGGATATTACTTAATTACTTGAATTAAAAAAAAATAAATATTCTATCTTCAGAATGGTATCAGCATTGAGTTGTGTCTGCCATACTACCGCGTCGTCCTCCCAACATCTGAAACGTCATATTATGCTCCCAATTCATATTATTTGTTCTGTATGAAAAGGGTGTGTTCCTCAGTTTTCCATGCGTCGAAAGGTATCTCTAATATCAATCCTATGTGACGACTCGGATTCACCCATGCTTTCATTTCCTCCGTGCTTTATCCTCCGCGATCGTCCATGCCTCTCCGATTTGTGTTCCTTTTTCTTCTTCAACTTTCTGGATTTCGTCTTTCGACTAGATTTAGTCGGAGCTTCGCTCCACACACTATGTGCCGAAGGTCCGAGGGCGGAGAAAGCGCTTTCTGACGCCACCGACATGGCTGATTGATTTTGCAAATGTCTGCTAGAATTGTATCTGAATGATTCAGTCTGTGCGTAGAGTGATGAGCTCGGTTGATGTCCAGTGGGTAGGTGACGGGTCGATTGCTCTATTTGCAAAGAATGACGAGGCGCTGAGGATATGTAACTCGTTGATTCCTCCGATTGCAATTTAGGACGGACTGCATAGCCTATCAACTGCACATCTCCCGTGAAATTCGATTCGTGTGTCCCTTCAGTAAGTAACAAAACACCACTATCAGCTTTGGAATTCGAACTAGACGGGGGCCCCTTTTTTCTTTTTTTGGCGTCGGCGCCATTCAGACCGGAAAAGAGGCTGTACATATCTTGATCTGGCTGGGAAATGCTCTCAAAATCTGCATAAGTGTGGCCGTCGATGTCACCAACAGATGGGTCGATTGAGCTCTCTTCCTCGTCAGAGGGCTTATAAACAGAAAGACCATTAACATGTACGAGTTGCCGTTGACACTGAGAGCTTTGGATGACTGGTTGGGATTGCGGTTGTATGAGAGGATTTTGCTGTAGAACAGGAGCGTTTTGGGTCTGTTGGATGCATCGCTGTTGCGGCGTTGTTGTCGGTGGGAGTGCCAGTTGCGGAGGACCTTGAGGTGCAGGTAAATACTGATGCTGGTATTGTGGTGGAGGGGGTAATGCCATATATTGAGGCATAGCCATAATTGGTTGATATAATCTTTGGGGACAAACCGTGGCATCTTCTTCAGAATCGGAACTCTCAGATGATGACGATTCAGAGTCCTTGGACATGATTGTTCGTTCTTCGACCTTGCTGTTGTTGTTTATTGCCTTGTGCTCTTTCTTCTTACGATATTGAATGCAACAAAAGCAGCAGATACTGCAGAGGCACAGAAACATGAGAACTGCTACGAGAACGATTACCCATAGAGGAATACCGTAACCAGCAATTTCAACATTACTATGGATCGTCATAAATACGGCTGATCCCTCAGTAGGAGAGGCAGAGGGAGCATGTGACGGTAATTCGGTAGGACTGCTTGTCGACTTAGCCGTGACAGCTGGTCTACTATCTGACGAGCAAACGACATAACCTTTTCCAACTGTTGATTCGATGCAGAGATCAAAATCGAAATTGTTTGTATAGTGATATGTAGCCCACTGGCGTAGATTGTCAATAATCGCTTCGTGGTTTCTTCTCATCGAAGTGGAAATAATGTTTGCCGAATTCTGACCTTCTCGACGAGCAATCGTTATATCAAAAGTCATGATAAAATCATATGTTTCGCTCTGCAATACTCGACTCCCCTTGGATTGATCAACTTCGCTAACTTCATCGCAGTTGTAAGAGTTAGCGACCATTGAAGCCGTCTTGCCAAGTCCAATGCTTCGAGTCGCTTGTTGCCTCTCCAGTTGCGCCTCTCGCGAGCATTGACAACGGTATTCTATATCCCACACGTTCATTTTCTTGTATCGCTTCTCGAGATTTAGCAAAATCACCTTTAAAATGTCTTTCAATTCTTTTCTGAGTTGGTCGGGATTAACATCGTTCAAAACTCTGAGCACTGTGAATTTCAATGAAATGAGTTCTTTGTCTATTGGTACTTCAATTTCGGCTCCATTCGGCTTGTTTGCTACTGATGGAGGACCACTGACATTCATCTCGGTAGGCTGTGATTGAGATGGATTCAAAGCGATGGTGGGCTGTGTCTGAGGTGGAATCAAAACTGTGGGTGAATTCGGCGTCGGAACTACATTCGGTTGTGTTTCTGACGGGATGGTAATTATGGTGGGAGATTCAGGCGTCGGAACCACTACAACAGTCGATGAAGGCAAAGATGGGGGCGTTTCAGTTGGCGAGCTGGGGATTGGGACGAGAACTACAGTAGGTGAATTCAAAGATGGAGCCGTTTCTGTGGGTGTGCTGGGCATTGGAACAAATACAACAGTGGGAGAACTCTGAGATGGGGACGTCACTGTAGGTGAGCTCGGCATCGGGATGAATACAATATCAGGCGGTGACGGAGATGGGACAGTTACGGAGGGGGTGTTTGGCTTTGGGACATTTTCGACAGTGGGCGATGATGGATTCGGATAAGAGATGCTCGGTGAGCTCTCCTGTGATGGATTTGATGGTTTCGGTTGCAGTACACTCGGTGGCTTTCCACTGACAGGTGGTTTGTAAAAGGTTGCGCAATCAGCAAATCCACTGGCAGCATTGTTGTTGTCGCTCAAGAAGCATAAAGTCAACTCTTCAACTACTTGGGCCCAGGAGTAAATATCTTCTACCATTGCATCAAGGAAGCTGCGAACCGAGTCTCTTATAATGGAGTAAAATGCGACCCCTCTTTCCCCGCGAAGAATGATGTCAAATGCGATCTCGGCATACTTTAGGTGGCGTTGTTCACGAGATTTTGTATCAACTTTCGACACTCTTCTGTCAGAGATGTATTGCACATCAACAACCTGCAAGTCGCTGTATTCCTCCGATAAGTCTAAGATCAAACTCATAAGTAATGCCCTTATATCACTTGCAAGTGATCTCATGTTGACGTTTCGCGGCAATCCGTCCAAGGAGAATTTGATTGGCACAATGACTTCGTCGTAAATGGGAATAACAGGTCGGTTAGTAGGTCTACGTGTTGGTATTGGTGTTGGTCTTCTCGAAGGTCTCTTTGAAGGCCTACTTGAAGGTCTCTTTGTAGGCCTACTCGTCGGAGGCCGTCTTTCAACGGCATCTGAACAATCAATGAACCCATAGTTCGTTTTAAAGCAGTACTTGAAATTAAAGTCTGACGCCAAGGAACCGTCAAAACCAATGAACTGAAACCATTCAAGAACGCCGTTCAAAATTTCTTGTCGCTTGCTCTTTATGGCTTGCAAAAGAACAAAGTTGAAATTCACCCCATCCTGGCCTCGAAACGTTACATCGTACAACAACTCCGAATCATCTGAGGTTGGTTTGTTCGTGACATCGAAAATTTCCAAATTGTCGTAAATTACAGCAGCATCAAGAAGAACATTCTTCAGTGCAACTCCTACTTCCTCCCGAAGAGCATCGACGTCTGCTCCAAAAGGCCATACCACGTCTGAAAACTCAACATGGATCGTCTCAAGTGGAAATTCCGTCGGATTTGGTGTTGGAAATCTGGTGGGTCGATTCGTCGGCCTGCCAGGTTCCTCTTCAACACATTCATAGCCATACCTCGATTCAAAGCAAAGCTTGAATCTGTATCCTTCCTCAACGACGAAACCTCTAGTTTTGATCCAATCGAGGAGATCTCGCATGATAGATTCAAGCTTTTTTCGGATTACATCCTTGATTATTCTTTCGTAGTTCACTCCACTGTCTCGCATGATGGTAATATCGAGTCTAACATCAAACGGCGACCTTTGTATTCGTCGTGTATCCAAGTCATCGCCATCGGAGATATGGACAAAATTATTGTAAGCTGAATTGACCCCAAGCAATCTGCGCGAATGAAAGTCTACGTCAATGACTTCCAATCTGCTGTATTTCCGCTCAATCTCATACACGATACTCATGAGTATACCTAACAATTCTTCCCGAAAGTCTGCAATATTCATGTCGATAGGCAGAGATATGTCGAGAAACTCGATTGGAATAATTATTTTCTGGTCTTGGGTTGGGTTCGGCGTAGGATATCTTGTCGGCCGTGGAGTTGGCCTTGGCGAGGGATGTTTTGATGGCTTCATGTTGGTCGGCGGTGGGGTCGGAAAACGAGTCGGTGCGCGGGTGGAACATACAACGTCGTTGCCAAAGTTGAAACACAATTGATTATTGTAGTAGCCATCCACATCGACTTTGTTGTATCTTAGCCAAATGATTGTCTGATCCAGAATGTATTGCAGTCTTTCCTTGATCGCATCGACGATGATTGGTTGAAAATCGACGCCATCCTCTCGGCGTATGATAATGTCAAAAATCATCTCTTCTTCTCGCGAGCCACTCGGTCGATACTCGATGTCCAGAATTTTTAACAGGTCCATGCCATCTGCCAATCGAAGTAGGATTGTCTTCAAAATTTCGCGGATATGGTTTTGAAAGTCTCGAACATTGACTCCATAAGGAACCGGTAATCCGTCGAGCGCAATTGTAATTAACGCTGTATCAGGAAGACTGGCTGCCCCGATCGTTGGATACGGAGTAGGAGCCTTTGTGACTGGCGTCAAAATACCATTTGGATGACAACTCGCTGCATCAGGGAAAATGGCACAGCAATCCGATTGTGACTTGTAAATTGCCCAAATGCCGGGAGGAACCTGCATGGTTTGCAGTCACAACATTTTATTCGTCAATTTGTTCGGTGTAAAATACTTCTTCATAGTCCAACTGCATTCTACAAGAATGAATAAAGCACAAAGTCAACTTACTTCAGACCCAGTTGCACATGAATTTTCCTTCAAAGGATTATCCCACCATGGACAATTTAATCCTGAAGTGAGAAGTTAAATGATTCCACAATGTGATTCCAGCAAAATTATTAGAGAATTCTGCGATTTAGAGAATTTTTTGTAAAATGGTGGCAAGTAGAGAATCAAAAATCTCCAAGAGAACTCACCCGGTTCACAATTCGCCCACGGGTTGATCGCCGTGCACGTAAATAATGCCTGAATCATTATTCAGGTAGCGGCAGAGGTAAATAGTGATTCAGATGAATCTAAGGTAAAGAAGCACATTCAAATGAACCAATCATGAATTATACAAAATGCCGGTGTCTTTCTCACCGAGCACTCTCCCAGATCATGCCTACAGTAAGGTGGAATACAATCACACTCGCATTTTTCCTCGTTCCAGAGTCCGAACATGCAGTCCACCTTGGCGTCGTCGCCATCGAAGGAACAGTTGGCTCTTGATAGCCTGGCGGTCTGTAAGATTAGCAAGATAAGGAGAGAGTTGCGGCTGAAAACTTGGGAGGTGGACCACGGACGATTCATGGTGACAATATTTTTTTGCCGGTCAAATCTAGTTTCTGATACGGAAGTCTCCCAAATTAATCGTTAGCTGTGGAAGAGAAAACAAGCACCGGCAAGATATTACGAGCGATGTGTAGAGGTTGGTGTACGTTGCATCAGGTGTCTCCACAGTTTCTTTTGAGACTGTTCGCTGTGAAATTATAGATATCTGTTTTCTATATTTGATATATATAGAGGGCCCATAATTATATTAAATATTGTATTATACAAGTCTTTTTTGTAATGGAAAAAAGGGTATGTATGTGGATTGGCGGGCGATGGGCTGTGCTAATCATTTTGTGAGAGAAGGCCGTTCAGCTGTTGTATTGAAATTACCCGCACAAAGTTAAAATATAAATGTATGCTATGGTATCGTATGCTGGGTACCTCTCTGAAATCTTAGGTGCCATGCTGAAGTATATCATAGTACCTACAGTACATAGTTAATGAGTTTTGATACACAGGGCAGGGCGCTTGAAGGCTGACACGACCAGCTTCGAGGGCTATTCTATTGTTTTATTAGAGAGGCTGTCAATTTTGCTCTATGCCCATGTGTACCGGAATCGTGTATAGTACTAGTCAATAAAATTCAAGGCTCCG
>JALLPE010001005.1:0-13468 GCA_036940025.1 Conticribra weissflogii | reverse complement strand
CCCCAGAAACAAAAACAAAGCCAGCAATATTTCTTTTGGGGAGGACACATAGTGGTGTATCTGAGACTCTCAGAATGGCCTGTTGGAAGAAAAATTGCCATTGAAGTGGTGGTGGCATTTTTAATTGATTACCTCCTCATGAGTCCCCACAAGACTGCATTGGGTAGGGATTCTTTTTTCTTTAAAATAGGTAAATTTGAAACTAGTGCAAAAATAAAAATATTTAAAATCTAGATCAGCCGTCAGGTGTTGTGGGTGTACAACACACCTTTGTCATGTGACTCATTGATGACAGAATGAAAAATGTTGTTGGAAGTCACACTTTTTTGTGATTTCCATGACAAACCTATTTTGTTGTGTCATGACAATGTCATTATGCTGTCATTTCCAACTAAGGTGCATCCATCACATCTGAAATGGCCATTGACAGTGCAACTCCTGAACAAATACAACAACTGACGCAATAACAAGCTATTCAACAATTATGTGAATCCACTCACCCTTCAATCATTACTCCCATTGCAACTTCTTGACCCTCCAAGTCCTAGTAAGACTCCTGTGAATCTTATCATAGCCCTATATCCTAAACATATCATGGATGTACTTCCACTTCCACCAACAATCTCAACTACTACTGGAAAGTATCTATCTCCATGGGAATGGCCTCAAGTTGACTGGTTTTGGTTTCCTAACCATAACAATTCTTCCCCTTGGGAACCTTTTCAAAGCTATGTGCTCAATATCCTCATTTCAAGATTCCTCAATGACAAGATCACTATCAATCAATAGTAATGCTACCCACTTATGTGCCATGGATAATGGATAATGTACACTGTTGCAGCTATGACTTTTTATGGCTATAAAAACCCAACCCAAGGGCCTCCTGAATCCTGATTGCACCCAACAATCTTTGGGTATTCATGGCCAGTTTCTTCTTTGTTAAGCTTAATGTTGGTCTGACACAATTTCACATCTAAACATTATGTTATTAATCATTCAAAGATACAGCTTCATATGGACAACAACCACATCCCACTTTTCCATCAGATCATGCAATCAGGTGTTCCAATGTCTTCAATGCTCATTTCACCCCCAATCCAACTGATTCACCTTCAGTTGTTGTGATAACAATCTGTCCATTGATTCAATTATGTCATAGATATGGCAAAGAAGAAAGAATAGAATAACTTAATCATTCTTATGCCCACTTGGATCACATGGTTTTTATCCAATATTTCCTTGCACTGCAAGTCAAAGCAGTGTAATTGCAGATCATGGACTTCATCCCAATCAAAAGCACAACATCAACAAGATGTTTTATAGAGCTCCCATGTATCTTTGATGATGTCTTTATTGAAGTGCTCAACCACATTTCAGTCTCTTTGCCTTTCCTTTCCAGACTCATAAATTATATTACATGCCAACACAACATCTTCCAATGTATCTTCAATATCCTTGTTACACATAGCAACCTGCTATGGTATGAGGATGAAATACTAGGGATGATATTAGTTGGAAATGATTGTGAAATGTTTGCAAAAATGCTGGTAAATGTTGGTATATCTTGGTAAATTTCACCAACAACCCTTAAATATCTGCTAAATTTCATGAGAATGGGGTTGAGTTCCTTGGTATTTTCAGAATGTAAAATGTACCAGCAAAGACAAAAATGACACTTTTCACTTCTCAATGTACTTTCATGTTTCATTCTCTGCAGTGCAAGAGGAGCAATGCACATGCACGAAAAGTAAAAATGAAAGCTTGGAAGTATTTTTTTTCAAAAATCCGTTTTTTTGACACATTATTGTTAGTCAGTCCTTCAATCAACACATTGACAACTCCCACATTCAACTAAAGGGTCGATTCCTTTATCTTGAGGAGTTTTGCTGTCTGTTTGTATAAGGACATGGTTTGCCATTATTACATACAAATAATATCAATTCACTCTTTTGTATCATGAGCAAAGATTTGTTGGATTAGGGTACTATTTGAGTTTTCTGATGAAATAGGAAAAATTAAGGTAGTCTGCAAATAAGCATTATGTACTTGAATAAGGGTACTTTTACCAACTTAGTGGTTAGATATTCCCATTGGAACAATTGATGATAGACACAAACAATTTTGTCAAGCAACACAAGCAAGGGGATAATAATATTATCCTTGAAAGGGCTTCATAAATTTCTAAATGAATGATACAATCCTCTTTCAATAATGTTAATGGGGCTTGAATTTATTTCTTTTCTGTTCATCTTTCTGGAGGGTTCTGGGCTTCTACGGAAAGTCCCTTGATGTCATGGCGCTTCTGTAAGAGCTGCTTACTTAAAGAGTTGGTCTTCCATTTTCCATCATTACTCACTAACTGTGTCAACATGTCTCTCTGTATTATGAACATGGACATGTTTTGGACCAAGGCATGACATAGTTTTCTGAAGAAAGAAAAAAAATATTGGAACAGAATTTTGCCTAGAATCATTGCCAGTATATAGTAGAATTAGAGCAGAGAAATCAATGATAGAGACTTGGTGATAATCCAAAGTGCACCTTTTCCAGATATTCCCTCAATATGGAATTTCTAACATGTTGAACTTATGAGGTATCATTGTTTTCAGTCAATGCTACAATCTAGGTAGCATACATGATACTCTTTGAATATGAAACAGTCTAAACCTTTGAGAACAAGTTTTAGTGTTCAATCTAGCAAACATGAACCCATTTTCATGTTCTGTTCACTTGCCTTGTTATGTTTTTTGTCATCAACAACATGAATGATCACCACCCAACTATATGATGGTGAATCCAGGGGAGAAGAGTAAGATGATGAGATTGTTATTGTGGTGACTCTTTTATATATGGCAGGTGTTGAGCTTGTAAAGTGTAATGATGACATCAATGAAGGCATGGGAGGCAGCAAAGTTGACCCAAAAATATACCAAGTTTTGAGAGCATTTGTTAGGGCCTGATTTGGATACACTGTAGATTAATCTACAAAGGCCACCAAATCATGTACATTTTCATAACAAGATGTATTGACTAAAGACATGATGAATTCTTGATTGTTGATTGTTCTGAAAATAGACACTGTTATTTTAAAGCTTGGCAGAGTAATGGTTAGTTCAGATGATTTTTATCATCTTTATTTATTAATGGCATATCATCTTTCATCATTTAATGTAAGTGGAACATTTGATATCCTGTATGATATAAAATGGCTGGCTTCATTGAATTCAGCTAGATTAGGAATAGAAAAAACTACTTTGATGCAATAAAATATGAAAATGATATGCTTGATTGTTTTAACAGATTTCAAAACCGAATTGTGTGCTGAAAACAATTTTCCTTGATGATTAGAATAGGGAATGAAAGATGGTGGGGTGTATTGTAATGAATTTTGAAGATGAGATTCACAACAGAGATCATATTTAGACATGGAAATGGTACATTTCATTTGATCAAAAATTCTTAAGCTTCAACTCTGCTTCAATTTTCTGCCTTGGTATAAACTGGACCTAAGCTATAACAACACTAATGAGAATGGCTTTGCCTACATTGGTGACATTGTTCTTATCATACTTGCCAAATGAATGAAATAGCCATCAATTTCATTGGACTTGATCTAAAATTATTCCTATGCAGCATCCATAATAATTGGTCGAATCCTGTCAAAAAATGAATTCTCATTGGAGGGTGCATAGAGAGAGAGCTAGAATGGAAGAGAACTAAAGGGGGCAACAGAGTTTGAAAATTAAGTAGCATCATGCATTCTTCCTCCTATCATCATCACATAAATGCAACCAATGGCAATGTGATTGAACACAATTCATGAAAAAACTTGGAAAAACTTCCATTTTCTCTTATAGAAAAATTCTGAAGAATTGGTAGGGTAGCCAACAATTATGATACCATAAATGAATCATACATAATAAATATGAGAAAACTTCTATTGATAGTAGAATGAGAAAAAAAAAATAAAATAATTTTGGGTTTTGGGTTTAGCAAAATAAAGTATGTTAGTGTATATCCAGTTGTTGGAATATATTTGTTGCAGTTTTATACTTTGTCATGCTTTAGGTTTCAGATGGAGCCACTGAATATCACTCTCTTTGTTTGGTAAAATTATTGGATGAATTGTATCAGTGAATCAAGATTTAACTCAGAGTCCCAGATATGTTGGAGATATTGTAGACTTGTTGTTGGAATGCTTAATGTTCATGAAATGTCAAAAAACAAAACTAACATGGCAAGCTTTGATACAAAGCAAAAGTAAATTAAGCCAGTGTTGGCCTCCTGAGTAATGCATTGATGGCATGTCTCACTCACAAATATGAATAAGAGTGGGTCCACACAAACAAACATCTATTTTAAGAAAATACACTTGGAAGCATCAAAACTTCAACAACAATTCTTACATCAGATCCAAAGATGAAAGGACATCAATTTATAGTTTCAGCAATAATATCAATTTCAAAATGAATGGAGGTCTAACATGAAAAGAAAAAAAACAAAAACGAACCAAAATTCGTTGCATACATCACTTTGTCCCCCCCTTGTGGTTCTCTTGATCTCAGCTAATATTTATGTTTTCATTTTTGATGAAGTGAAGTCTTAAAATGTTGGATGTTGCACAACCCCTCTCCAACAAATGGGCAAATTGATTTAAAATTGCAGACAATACCTGTATATTTTTAATACACATGTATCCATGAAAGTAATTAATTTATATTTTTTGTTCAAATTATTTTTGACATCACTATTCACCATTGTTAGTTTTGTATCATATATTTACTGATCACAGTCATTCATTTCATTCAAAATGGTTTTGGGTCAGAAGCAACTTAAACTTTTTTGCTTACTTTACGTGATATACTTTTTTGTTTCATCAATATTCAGCTAGGACTATGTTCTTGTATCTCCCTTGACAATGCCAGTTGGTCTACATGGAAATGATGGAATTTTTGTTCCTTCATTTTATTTTCTCCAAATTGTTCTTCTACCTGATAAACATTCTTGGACTTATTTATCATCATTAATTATAGCAGATGGTTTGCATAAATGTGTTTTGAAGCTCAGAGCCACTGCCATTATAAGTATACTGGAAGCAAAATTATTGAATCAAAATGAAGTAAAATCAAGAATAAGTTATATAAATAGTTGGTAGCAATACAACATTTTTGCTTTGGTGGTAGCTATGTTCACAAATCATGGTTCACAGGTAGCTGATTTCTATTGTTTTTTGATTTGAGAAAATTGGAAATTGTCCCAATTCCATCATACTACACAGTAGGAATGATGCTGGCCATGGTAATTTGATTGAATGTCAAAGCCAACAAGCACAATAGAAAGTATTGGAATGTGCCCTGATTTTGTACCTTTTCTTGATCTTGAGAACAAGATTGTTTTGGGCATCACAATTTCTGTAGGGATTGTGAAGAATTTTCATAACTGGCAAAATATAGTAATAGCTTCTGTAATAATTTAAGTGAATTTAATACTAGTTATTGATATGATTGGAACAATTCATTTGGGATTAAATGAATCTGATTTCTAACAAAATTAGCTAATTTAATTGAACAAATAATGTTGATCATTTTTCTGTACTCAATCTGAGCAATACTTGAGCCTGTCAAAAATATACATGGATTTGAATAATGATAGTATCCATGTGTATTACTTTGGACGTATCTGGATGCTCTTAAAATTAAAATTTCCTAAATACAGTTTGACAATGATGTTGGTAGTGCCCATTCAAGTAAAGAATTTATTCTATTGGCATTTGTCACTTGAAGGAGTTCATACTGGACATATCAATATGACACTGCATAGGTAGCAAAAAGGATCTTTGCTTTGCTCAAGTGATTCTTTGGTCTAACTAGTTAACTCTACTCTCCATCATTTTTGTCATATCTCAGCTTCAGACAGTTATGGGGATTTCTTTCCTTTGTCATTAACAAACAGATAATCACACTCCTCCTTTGTGCAAGCAATCCATTGAATCCATGCTCTGGTCATTCTGAAAGATCCAAGGCACTTCAGTTCTTGTGAGACTGACATCTATAGCAACCCAAGTAATTGAGCACCTTCTACATTCTCCATAGTTTGTAATATCTCTGAGCCAAGCCAATGTGAATGAGCCAGAAAGCAGTTAGAAGTTAGAAGTTAGAAGTTAGAAAAGATGATCAAGGCAAATATCACAAGCAAAATTCATCAACTCTAGTAGTAGAAAGAGAATTTTGTTCTTATCAAGCTGATATGCAAGCTACTATTATTTTCTTCATGAAGTAAATAACTGTCATACACAGCAAAAAAACTGGTATGTGACTTTGTACAGCATATTTCTCATATACCTCATATATAAAAGATTTTCATACAAAACAGTGTGTACCCTGGAATTTTCAATTTTAGACAATTTTGTGATTTTTACATACTATTTGTATACCAGAACAGTTACATACCAATCGCATACCAGAATTTTTGAAGTTTACCAGTTTTATATCAAAGTTATAACTGCCTATTTTGTTTTTGCCATGATCATACATTTTCTTGTTGATACCTCAGAAGATATGGTCATTGTTACTGAATCAATGTGTATGGAAGTATGCAACTTTTCTTGTAAGTGACATTTTTAGACATAATATACATATATGGTCACTAATATACAATGTATTTAATTACAGAAATCTGTTGGTTGCATTTGTCTTAGAGTGAAGTTACATAAAAAGATAGATCTATATAAAATTGGAAGACCATGCCAGCCTTGTTCCCCTTCACAATGTACCATTTTCTACCCACTCCCTTGCTGCCATTCCATCCACCTTTCCCCCATGTGGTGTCTTTTCCCCAACTTCTCCCCAATGATGTATCCTCCTGCAAACTTTCCCCCACCTTATCACTGCCTCCTGCTGCAACATTTCATAGTACAACATTATCATCTCATGTCTGGGCAATATCTCCTGCTGCAACACGTCCCCCCTGCCCTTGCTGTCTCACAACTCTACAATGTTTCCCATACACAATGTCTGCCTGCAACTTCTCATCAAGTAATGTTACCATTTTACAGCATGATGCCCCCCCCCCAAAAAAAAGAACATCTGCCTGTAATATCTCCACAAGTGATGTCACCGTTTTATGGTTCAATGTCTCCCCCCACAATGTCTTAAGAAACGTCCCAGTGATGTTACCATCTTGCAATGCAACATCTCCACTTGTGACATAGTCATATTACAATGAAAAATCACCCCACACACAAACACTCTGCCATTGATGTCTCCCCTTGTGACATCTGCCAACCACAGCTAGGTCTCCTCCCTGAGGCATGGCGCCTCATGGTGCAAGGCATCTCTCCCCACAACATCTCCCCCCCCCAAGACACGACATCTCATGGCATGAGGCAATGTCTGTATCAACAATGTTGCCATCTCACAGCATGACATTATGTCTCTCTCTCTGCAATGCCTCCCCCTTTGAGGCCCATTATATTGCCATCTAACAGTTGGACAATCTATCCAACAACAAGTCCCATGGTTGCATCAAGCAATCTGACTGCCTCAAAGGTCAAACCACCATAGCTACCAAGATCAACAACAAACAATCCAACTTTGCCTCTGGATCCTTTGAGAGTCCTTTGGGAGAGCTGTTGGTGGTTAAACCTTGGCACCTTTGAGAGAAAGACCAAAATTTCTGCCAACAATGGTGACTCTGATGGGGTTGAATCCATTTTGTAGATGAGAACTTGATGGAGGTGGTGTGATATCACAGGTTGCAGTTGCAGTCAGTGTGCAATGATAGGGGGTATCCAAGGGATAACATCCATATCTGTTAATGAGGGAGGGGCAGTGGTAGGGCTTGGGGCAGGGCTTGGGGGTCTTTGCCAATGCATTTTACAGTGACAAAACCACATCAATAGAATATTTTAGTAACATATAAAAACTTTCACATTATTCATGTATCAATCTACTGACCATCACTATCCCTAGTTTACAAGTCTCAAGCTGGGAGGTAGATAGAAATAGAGGCTGACAAATAATGTAAAAGGTCAAACAAAATAATTCAATGACTTTCTGTAAAATTGTTAAATGATTGTTGTGTTTGTAATCATTGATTTGAAAGAAGCCAAAGAGAGTGGGCATTGTTTATGGAATGCCTATATCTGGTAGAAAAGAAGGGAAGACATGAAGTGCAAGGGAAGAAGACAAATGCCACAATAAATATTTTTCTATTTTGGAAGTAATTTGTCAAAGGTTACAAACATAACTTTTATTTATTTTTACAATCATTGTCCATTTTTCATATAAAATTTGAATAACATCAACTAGCTCTATGGACACAGGACATCTATGCTCAAATGACTTAGAGGCCAGGGACATTTTGAAGACAATGGCCCAGGACATATTAAGGACATGTTTTGGTGATGTTGTATGTCCTCAAATGTGTACTCAAAGCTTTGAAAGGATTGGACCAAAAATTGAATGTCTTTCAAGTCATCATACTATCTGGCTTCTTCAGACATCTATAAAGATACATATGAAAGACCTCCCTGGTGGCATCTGAGATCATGTTGGAAATATTTTATTTTCACAAGGTTACATCATGGTTATACAGCACTATTGTTTCATGTGTCATTTTTCCCCTTGAGGTAACTGTGCATTGCATGAACTTCCTTCCAGTACATTGAGAGTGCTCCCCCAGAGAATAAATTTTTGTAGAGAAAAGCCCTTTGTTTATTCAGCTGGGCTTGCTAGCATCAACAACTTGACCCCATGTTTTTTGCTGTCAGCATATACTTCAAGACTTGCTCGTTTTTGAGTTAGTGCCATTGCCCTCTGGGACAGCAGAGAACTTTATGAGATCTGGTTAGTTCACACAAGGGTCTTCCTTGATGATGATGTTGAATTTAAAGTTGTGATGGTTTGTGGTTTGTTATGGTTTTATCTAGAAATGGTCAGTAAAGACTTTTGTTGTTTCCAGGGAGAAAGAAATGCAGTTCTAGAGATTTCAAATGGAATTATGGTGCTGTTAATGTCAATGCATGTCTAATGTAAAAAGCACAATGGGGTAGAGCATCACCTAATGTTCTGGCACCATCTTATCAACAAAAATGGATACAAATAGTAAACTGGAACCATCCAAGGGAATCTGAAATCTTGGATGTATCAGGTATGGGGCTGTGGGCAATAGTTTTAGGTATATAATGGAGTGTCACTATTGACCTTTCTTATATCAATTCTAAGATATGCAATACTAACATTCAATTGCCAAATCACAAACATATCATTAGGAGAAGTCAACGCAATGGTAATGCCACCGTCCATCAATTCCCTGTCATTGCGTCATCTCCTAGAAGATCATGGCCATTTTTCACACGAGATGCTATCAACCCTAACCCCTCTTCATCTACTTCGTCAACCAGACTTATCTAGACTACGTCCTCGACAATGTCGCAGTCAAGAAGGCCTGCGACTTACCCAGTGTAAGCACCGCAATCGCCGACCCACCATAACTTGCCCTGGCAGCATGTAGAAACACTGGGATATAAAACCTCCCAACTCTCGGCGGCACCTCCACATGGGGCGGCACCAACACAGTCCTGCTTGCATGAGTTGGAATCGTAATCGACGTACCACTTTCCACTGGTAGCGTAGGCAGTGGTGGTAGCCCCTCCAGCAGCGGTGGACGTTCCTCCCGACTTGGTCGCGCACTCGGTCACCCAGTTCAACTTGGAATCGCAACAAGCCTCAACTGAATCGTAGAGAGAATCCCAGTTCTCGGCAAAGCCTCCACAGGGCGGCGCTCCGACGCAATCTTGGACGCACACAAATCCCTCCCAGTTGGGGTACCACATGTTCGATCCAAGAGCAGACGTCAACCCGACAGTGCCCATGCAGTCATCCAAGTTCCAAGAGTAGCGGGTAGTGCAGCATGCTTCGAGGGTTTCAAACATCCAGGTGGTGGGGTTGTTTGACATGTAATCGGGTTGTTTTCCGTCGTTCTTGCAAGACTTGTTGTCTCCCTCCCAATCGGGGTAATACAAACCCTTTCCATCAGGTCCGAGGGCAGCGTTGTCGATTCCGGCGCACTTGTTGTAGTCCCAAGAATAGTGACGAGAGCAACAATCCTCGAGCTTGTCGAAGAGGTAATATCCCTCGGGGTTGAGGCGCATGTACTCGTCTTCGTTTCCATCGGCAATGCAGCCGGTATTGGCGCCGGTCCAGTCGGGGTAGTACATCATGGGGAAGATCGAGTTGACGACGAAAGTGGGGGTGCATTCTCCAGATTTGGTGGCAATCATCTTGGTGAGGTCGGCGGCTGCAATGCCGTGGTTGGTCACGAGGTCATCCTTGATGCCGGCGAGAAAGGAAGCCGAATCAACGAGCTTTCCGACGTTGTTAATGAGGAAGTCGAGGGCGGCTTGGGTGAGCTGGGTAGCATCGTCGCAATTTCCACGGGTGCAGAACTGTTCGAAGGTGAGGTTGTACTTCACCTCAGTGAGCCTGTCAGCAAGTTGGCGGTCTTTTCCTTCTTCGAGACGGCGAGGCATTTCCGTCGATTTCCGTGACAGTGAGGCGGAGGATGCGTTGGCCGGGCGTGGTGAGCATAGGGTTGAGGTGGTTCAGGATTTTGGTCTCCATGGCGTCTCCAAGGATGGAGAAGAAGTTGGTGTAGGTCGCCACTGGAAGAGTGGAGTTAACGAAGTTCAAGCAGAACCCGTCAAAGTCGATTTCAATTTGGGGTTCAGGACGAGTGGGAGGAGCCGAGGGCGTGGACGAAGGAGAGGCCGAAACGGAAGGGGCCATGGATGGGGGAGTGGACGGAGGGTCGGTGGGCTCGTTTGACGGTTGAGTGCTAGGAGTCGACGAGGGCACATCGGTAGGTTGGAGGGAGGGAACGTCGGAGGGTGATGACGAAGGCTCCAACGAGGGCTCAAATGAAGGATCGCTTGAAGGCTGCAAAGAGGGCCGACCGGAAGGAGATTGGGATGGTTTCAACGATGGCTTGTCGGAGGGCGCTGGAGATGCAGTAGGTGATACCTGTCAATTGTGAGGAAAATAAAAGGTGTGAGTCATGGCGAGGAGAAATGTCAATTTGACTAGAAAAGTTGTGAAAGATGATGCTTTTCAACCGCTATTTCATACTCACATTATCAACTTTGTAGCAATTTATTGAAGGTGGTCCAACAGCTCTTGCAATTGACCCAGAACCACCAGATGAATCATCGAAAGAGGAGAATCCTGATGGTAAGGAGGAGGCTGTCACGACACCATTTTCAACACGACAATAGCAAGTCCCCACCGAAGTATCGAGATCAAATCCCAGCAGACCTGAAATTCCCAGACATGCGCTGCCGCAATCGGTGGTAGAAGATACAGGTGTTTTGCTATAAAAATCATAACTATTCCCAATCAAGTCATAACAACGTCCAATACCAACATAAGCATAGCCAGGAACGCTCTGTGCACGAACAGAAGCATCAGATGACAAAAAGGCGGAATAGAAAACGAAAATATTCGCGGTGGCAATGAAGGAAGACATCATCTCCAAAGTTTGAGTTACAATGGAGATTTATTGACGTATGATTTAGTCGATTTAAATATTTTTTTGAAGGAAAACACAAATTTCGTTCATCTATCTACCCTACCTACCAATAATAAAATGGGGACAATCAAAATTGCATCATATTATTTTTTGTTGTAGAGAGTACAATACTAATTTTCTGCAAACGATCTTCAACTAAGTGGCAATAGTATACGGAATATGACTAGAAGGAAACACGAATCTGACAAAATTTCAACACGAAAAATCGCGAATGAATTGACATAATACACGGAAAGGTATAGCGATCTTGTTTTTAATGTACATATGCTTGGTTATGCATTTTTTTAATGGAGATTTATTCAAGTGCCATAGTCGATTTAAATATATTTTGAGGAGGAAAACACAAATTTTGTGCATTTGTTTACTGTACCTATACCTACCAATAATAATATGGGGACGGAAAAAATTGCAACATATTTGTTGTAGATAGTACAACACTAATTTTCCGCAAACGATCTGCTTTTCAACTAAGTGGTAATAGTATATAAGGAATATGACAAGAAGGAAACACGAATATCATGAGATTTCAATACGAAAAATCGCGAATGAATTGACATGACACACGGAAAGGTAATAGCGATATTGTTTTCTATCTAAATGCTTTGTTTATGCAAAGTATTGAAAACATGCCCATTAGACTTTCACTATCCTATCCCAAAATTCGCGAATGATGGTCAACTTCATCCATATTTTACATGAAATAATTTGACCCCGGATCACAACCCTCCCACGACAGGAAGATACCGGATTAGCGACAATATTTTGACGATACATATTGGATATTTCTATCGTACCTGGAAGATAATGGATTAGCGATAATTTCTAAAGAATTCCTATAAAAAATGTACCAAAAAAATATGGCTAATCCATTGTCTTTCTGCACAGACTAAAAACAACGGTGATGGTTAACTATCACAGATAATATCTGTGATAATTAACTATAACAGATATTATCTGTGATAGTTAACTATTACAGATAATGATTGTAACGATCAATTATTACTATCATTTAGAGTAATGGTGTATAAAAGTAAATTCAAGTGATAACATTTAATTTTGATTGATATTAACTGTAATATTTAACCATCACAGATATTATCTGTGATAGTTAAGAACAATTGGAAACATCCACTGTGTTCAAACAGTTGGTATATAGTATTTCTTTTTGATTACCCCAATATTTGTTGCTCTAACACAATTGGGTTAAATAGGAAGAACAAAAAATTCAAAGAAATTCAAAATTGAATAAAAATAATTTATCAAGTATGTAATTTTGATATTTGATCTATAAATATAAAAATACAATAAATGGGCCTCAACTTTTTGTTTTTTGAAAAATTAATTTGGTATATAAATTGGTGTATGATTTCTATAAACTTCAATTTGGAATACGATTTGGTATACCTTCTACATGCTCAGTATGCAAAATGACCAACAAAATTATCATGACTGAAATGTCTGATTAGATACTACTTATTCTGGTAATTGCACAGTATACAAAAACTGGTATATGGACTGATAAATTGCTTCTTTGTTATACCACTTTTATGTTCAATACCAGAGGCCTTAGTTGGAAAAGTCAGATGTTGAGACATTTTAAAATTTAACAACACCACCACATACACTGACATGTCATGACATGTCTAAATTTTTATTAGAGACATTAGCAAATTTCTCATGTCGCTAAACTGTTGGTGTTGACAAAATCAAAAGTAAAAATGACATGATAATCCTATGTATGAAGTAATGATAAAAGAAGACAAAATAATTACTTGAAGATCTTTATCTTCATAAAAAGCATATCAATCTTCTCCATCAGGATCATTGGGATCCCACACCTTATCTCTTTGACTACCTGGTTCTGGATGCAAAACTTGAATTC